>CM023448.1:112538007-112680507 GCA_013339765.2 Haemaphysalis longicornis | reverse complement strand
TTCTATGGCCGCTGAGGACAACTTCGGTGTCGGAAAATTGGCTTTTCAGTCGAAGCTCGACGATACGACGCCTCGCGGCCGGTTGACTTTTGGCGTTGGCGAACGTGTTCAGAGCAATATTGATGACTCCAACGCATTTCAGCTTGAGGTGTTTGCGAAGTTCTTCGGTCACGAATGTCCGCTGGCTGCCACCGTCGAATATGCCTCGGACGTAGCGGCAAGCGTTGTCACTCACTGCCCAGGCTCGAAAAGTTTGGAGGAGAACGCATCCACTTGTGTCAACTCCTGACTTCTTTCCGACTGATGCGCAGACCGTCGTGCGTGGGTTCGGACTTCCTTCAGAACGAGAATCCTGTGCGTTGTTCTTTCTCGGGCTACAGACGCTTGATGCATGTCTACCGGCGCACGCATTGCAGGTAATCTTGCGGCGACAGTCACGTGCTCGGTGTCCTTCAGCGTGCAGCGAAAGCATCGCATCTCCTTCGACAAAATTTGCTTCTTCTTTTCCGAAGGTATGCCCGCAGGACAAGACTCCGTAATGTGACCTTCTGACTTGCAGAATGCGCACCCCTCACCGGACGTCGCCGAATTGCTGGAGAGAACACAACACGACGTGGGACTTAGAGTCTCTAGGGCGGATGCTTTTCTCTGCCTCATATTCAGGCCTGCTGTCTTGTCCTCTCTGACCCTGAAATCACTCTTTCAAGGTTCTCCAGCTCGGTGCTGAGGAACTTCAGAAGACGGTCTAGGTCTGTCGGCAAATCCTCAGTGCGTCCGCTTGCGGTGTAGGTGTTTCAGCAGTGCGCGTGCGGTGGTACTGGAGCACGATGTCAGTGCGGAAGGGCTCGCAACAGGATGTCTGAGAGCATCGACGAAAAGGAGGACCGTTTCACGCCGAGGGTTTCGAGGCCACGGATGTTGCACCAAACCTGGTCGTTGAGCTTGCGAAGGCCACTTGTGTCACTTGAGGACCTGATCGGGTTGATCATTCGGAGCCTGGCGAAATACTCTTGCTCGAGTCGCGTGCGATCGCCGAAACGCTTCTTCAGCATTGCAAGAGCATCCTGGTAGCAAGCCTCCGTCGTAGTAGCCCTCCGATTGCCGAAGCAAGCATCTCCTTTCAGAAAGTGGTCGTAGGTAGTGGAATTTACTCGCAAACTGAAAGGCCGCTATTCTTGTTTATCATTTGGTCGAATTGCTCCCAAATTCATTCCATCGGCACAGGTCCCCATAGAAAGGAGTGATGGGGAGTTTCGGCAAGCTTGGCCCGGTTCTCTCCGAAGTCGTAGCAGCGACTGGGGGCGTGACGTTCGCTACGGGTCCTGTCATAGGTGCAGCTGACTGGGAAAGGCGGTTGCTCTTGCTTTTTAGCTCAGCGAGGACGCGTGTCGCGTTATCTTGATACTCGATCACGCCTCGCATATTCGGCCTCAAATGCCCCCTGATCCTGAATATGAGCTTCGAGCTCTTCGTTGATCTTATTTAGCTCGTCGTTATTAGCCTTGAGTCTCTCGTAAAGCGACGCAAGCTGGTCGGGCCCGTAGCGCAAGGATCGGCCAGGGCGGCACTTGCCTCGTTGATGATCCTTGTGTTCTGCGCCCGCCTCGATGTCCTCTTGCATTTGAGCTTCTCCATGGTGGCTCCGCTGCCTCGATGCTCTCGGCAGGTCCCGCTGTGGGTCCCGGGTTTCGGCACCAAAAAATGTTGAGCCAAGGCGTGGGCGGGAGTCGAAAAATGGAAGCTCTCCAAGCAGAAGCAGAGGGTTTATTTTCGTGGCACCCAGTGGTGTCTTCGTCGTTCGATTCCTCGAGGAGCCAGCCTCGAGCCGCGAGAGCGAGCTCTGAGCGCGACCTATCCCTCACCATCTCCGTCGCATCTAGGTTTATTCTTCGTCCTCTTCATGCATCGGAGAAGCGTGGCGATGATAATTTTCAACAAGCTCGTTCAATGTGCCTGTTGTTTCGCCGCTTGAAATTGTTGTCGCGTGTGTTCTCATTAACCACAAAGATATCATTGTTTGTGGCTGCTACCGGCCTCCTAACGTAACTACCGGCTTCGCAAATGATTTACACGATGTCCTAAATAAGTTGCGAGTAAGGTTTCCGGCTGCGCCTATGTTTCTCCTAGGTGATTTTAACTTCTCTAATGTTTCGTGGTCTCCCCCTTTTCCAACAATATCCAAAACTTCTGCTGACAGTGCTGCCTTTCTTGACGTGTGTTCAGACTTTAACCTTACCCAGCTGGTTAATGCTCCAACCCGCATTACCTTGTCTACCTCCACAGTTCTAGACTTAGTGCTGACCACGCATCCCGACTTAATTAAATCCCTATCAGTTATTCCGGGCGTAAGCGACCATCTAGCTATTCATTTTAACATGAATAAAACAACTAAAAGAAGTGATAGGTCAAACGTTTTTAGGGACTACAAAAGAGCTGACTGTGTTTCAATTAATAATGAGCTTCAGGTTTCCCTAAACAATTACCTTTCGAATTTTCTGGAAAGATCCGTGCAACAAAACTGGAATTTGTTTAAGCAGAAGGTAGCAGAACTTACCAATCGTTATATTCCACTCCGCAGAATTAGGCAAAACGCAAAGTCCCCTTGGTTCACGCTTACACTAAAACGACTACTCAACAAAAAGAAACGAATTTTTCGAAGGGCAAAGCTAACTAACAACGCGGAAAGGTGGTCCGCTTATCTTCACGCAGCTGACGAGTACGCTCGCGCATTATCCGTCGCAAAAGAAACTTATTATCAACAAACGCTTCCCTCCCTGCTTGCAAACTAACCCACAGAAATTTTGGCAGACGATTAGCGGAAATGAAATAAAGGAGATAGAATTAATCCATGATGATAACAGCCGTGTACCAAAAGAAGCGTGTTGTGTCATTTTAAGCTCTGTGTTTTCATCGTGCTTTGTTAAATCTGCAGCCCTTTCTTTTCCCGACACCCCCCCTCACCACTTTGTTCCAATGGAACCACTTATATTTGACTGTTCTGGCATACGAAAATTGATCGAAAACATGAAATTAGCCAGCGCTCCAGGTGAAGACGGTATCTGTGCAAAGTTTTTGCATAATACCTCTGTTTACTCATCTGTAATTTTATGTAAGCTTTTCACGCAGTCTTTGGAATGTCATTCCCTTCCGGGCGACTGGAAAGCGGGAAAGGTGGTTCCTCTTCACAAATCAGGTGACGTTCATAACCCCCGCAATTACAGGCCCATATCGTTAACAAGTATACCGTGTAAGCTCATGGAACACGTCATCTATTCCCACATAATCACTTTTTTAGAAAACAACTCCTTCCTTAGTGATCACCAGCATGGATTCCGGAAAAAGTACTCGTGTGAGACCCAACTTCTCTGCTTTACTAATGACCTATTTCTTGCCATTGACGCTTCTTCCCTTGTTGACTGTATTTTCCTCGACTTTGCTAAATCTTTGACACTGTATGCCATAAACTACTACTGCTAAAACTAAGCAAACTTAATCTTGATGCTAACATATTAAAATGGATTGAAGGCTTTCTAACGGACCGCTCCCAATTTGTAACTGCTAATGAATCCAACTCCCCCTCTCAACCGTAACCTCTGGCGTCCCACAAAGATCTGTTCTTGGCCCACTACTTTTCCTAATTTACATTAACGACTTGCCACATAACATCTCTTCTTCTATAAGCTTTTCGCCGATGATTGTGTTATTTACCCGCGAAATTAAAACCCCTTCTGACCACCTTGCCCTGCAGTGTGACTTAGACAATGTTTCATCTTGGTGCGATACTTGGCTAATGAACCTTAATGTTACTAAATGCAAGATAATGAGAGTTTCACGTCGAGCATGTAATATTTCTACTAACTACGTACTTAATAATTCCCTCCTTACTAAAGTTAGCACTTACAAGTACCTTGGCGTTACAATTTCTGACAACCTTTCCTGGCAGACTCACATTGACGTTATTATAAACAGTGCTAACCGAACTCTTGGTTATTTACGCCGTAACTTCTCCCTTGCCCGATGGAACTGAAACTTCTCTCTATAAAACATTAGTGCGACCTAAGCTCGAATATTCATCATCTGTATGGGATCCACGCGTAAACGTTCATATCAGTAGCCTCGAAGCAATTCAAAATCGCGCCGCTCGCTTCATTCTGTCCAACTATTCCCGTACAGCAAGCGTAACTCATATGAAGTCAACCTTAAATCTACCTAGCCTATCACTTCGCCGCAAAATCTCGCGCCTGTGCCTCTTCCACAAGTTGTACCATACCATACCCTCACTGAGTAACTCTCTTTTTTTGCCGCCATCCTACATTTCATCCCGCAGCGATCACCACTTCAAAGTTGGAATTCCAAGCAGCCGTACAAACCTTCATTTTAATTCATTCGTGCCCACAACAAGCTCAGACTGGAATCACCTTCCCGCTTCCATCGCATCAATCACTGACCCTACCAACTTCAAGAGTACCATGCACGCATACCCTTTTTAAACATGCTCCATTTGTTTGTACAGATTGTTATTTTGTTTCTTCACCACTCCTCTCTGTAACGCCTTGTGCATTGAGAGTAAATAAATGAAATGAAATGAAATGAAAGTCCGTATACACTACTAGCAGGCCACGCGAACCCGCTCTAGACCTGCTGTTTTGCGGTGCCTTTGGGCACATTTTTGAAATTCTCACTCGAGCACGAGCGCCCGAAGGGCCTCTCGGAACGCGCACACGTGTTACGTGAATTCGCTTCAAAATGAATACAGCAAGGAGGGATAAAGGTGCTAGGAAACACAAAAGAGGAAGGGTGGAACGTCCTGAAGTTTCACGAAATTTGGGGGAGCGATCCAAAGAACAAAAAGAGACGAACCCGGCCGGGGGACCCGTTCCGGGAACCGAGGGTCTCGTGCGGGGAACTGGTTGTCTCCCTCGAAGTCCCCCCTCCCCGCACCCTTTCCTTCTCCGTCCTTCCTTTGCTGGTTTTTGATTCTGGGTGGCGGTAGGAAGGGAAACTGATTGTAACTTAGCAGCGACTCTCATACAGTTTAGCTTAGACGGACAAATCATATTAATTGATGATGATGGTAAGTGTTTAATGGCGCAAGGCCAACGAGGGCAAAGAGCGCCAGAGACAAGGTTATTTAATGAAGTGAAGTGGTTAGCACAAAAAGGTAGGTTAAAAAAGCGGGTCAACCGAACATAGTAAAAATCAATTAAAGATAATGGTGATGGCTGGTCGTATAGGGCCAGTTTGATTAAGCGTGATAGGAAATGAGGTTTAAAAACTTGACTTCTGACAAATACTCAAACACACGTTTCACGGAAACAATGGCATCGTCACCTAGAAAAAACGATGGATGTAGGGGAATATGTTGTCTGTAGAGTTCTCTGAAGTGTTTGTGTCGTGTTGTGTGAAGTGCCTTGCATGTTATTAGTATGTGCACTACGGATAGGGCCTCTCCGCACCTGCTGCACTGGGGTCTAGGAGATCCCGTCAGCAGATACGAGTGAGTTGCATGCGTGTGCCCCCATCCGTAGCCTACCCAAGGCGACTTCCGTGTGTCTGTGGTGTGAGTCAGATGTGTACCGTCCCAAGTGTGGCTTTATTACATGTAGTTTGTTGTCTGTCTGTTCGTCCCAGTGTGTTTGCCATGTTCTCCGCAGGTGTTGTCTTATGTGTGGCTTGAGGTCTGTGTAGGGTACCGTTGTAATGTCCACAGTGTTCCTGAGTGCATCAGCAGCGGCCCTCTCGTCTGCAAACTCATTCCCAGCGATCCCTGCGTGTCCTGGGACCCAGCAGAGGACCGGCTCGTGCTTTTGTGCATACACGGACATGATAGTGCTGAATACAAGATTAACTATGTGGTCTTTGGGGGGCCTGTGCGATGACAGTGCGCGAACAACACTCAAAGAATCTGTATAAATGATGGAATTGGGAATTTGATTTTCAAGAATGTGTCGTACAATCAGTAAAATTCCATACGCTTCTGCTGAAAAATTGATGTGTGCACGCTCATGGATCTGGCTGCATTGAAATTAGGACCATGAGCAGCGCACGGACACCATACTGGAGGTTTTAGAAGCGTCACTATAAAAATTCTGCCATGTGTATTTAAACTGCATAGACAGAAAGTGCTGCAGTATTGCAGCTCGTGGTACACGATTTTTGTCAAGTCTCATAAAAGAAAGGTCGCATGACACAGGGCGAGCTTGCCAAGGCGGTAAACTGTTTGAAAAGGATGACCTGTACACATCTAAAAACAAAGCACTGAGATCCGAGGCTCGCTCTCTCACTCTAAGTGAAAAGGGCAGAGGAACGGATGGGCGATTTACAAAGAGCAGAGATGTTGATGTATCGTTAAAGACAGGATAAAAAGGATGATTATTCAGTGATGAAATTTTAAAAGCATATAGCAAGTCCATGTACGTTCGTTGGTTCTCAAGGCTCCACTTATCACACTCGACATACAGACTCTCGACAGGGCTAGTGCGAAAAGCACCCGAGGCGAGACGAAGCCCCAAGTGTAGCACTGGGTCAAGCATTCGCAACGCTGTTTTAGTCGCTGACCCATATACCACACTGCCATAGTCCAAACGAGACCCAACCAAAGCAGTGTACAAGCGAAGCAAGAGTTCTTTGTCGGAACCATAGGATTGGTGGGAGAGAACCTTAAGTATATTCATTGTTTTGAGACATTTATTTTTAAGTTCCTTGATGTGGGGAATGAATGTGAGTTTGTGGTCAAACACACACACCTAAGAACTTGTGCTCTTTGTTCACAGGAAGCGCCACGCCAGTTAAGATGAATGTCTGGGTCCGGATGGACCCCACGCTTCCTGGAGAACACAACGCAGGAACGTTTTGCAGGATTCAATTTAAAACCATTCTTATCTGCCCAGCCAGCAAGTTTCTTGACACCAAGCTGGACTTGACGTTCGCAGATTGACATATTACATGATTTATAGGATATCTGGACGTCATCTACATACATAGAACAGGAGATTGTAGGTGGCAATGCCTTCCCAAGGGAGTTCATCTTAACTATGAATAGAGTGCAGCTTAACACACCACCTTGTGGCACGCCATTTTCTTGCACGTGAACCCTTGAGAGTGCACCACCGACTCTCACTCTAAACGTTCTTTCTGACAAGTAACTGACAAGAGTGTTTAACATGTTACCCGAGACACCGAATGACTTGAGGTCACTGAGGATCCCGTACCGCCAAGCGGTGTCGTAGGCCTTCTCGAGGTCGAAAAACACACTTACACAATACTGTTTATGAACGAAGGCATCCTTTATATACGATTCAAGAGATACGAGTTGATCGTTCGTGGATCGCCCCGCCCTGAAGCCTGCCTGGCAGCTCTCGAGAAGACCGTTGTATTCAAGGAAGTACACGAGCCTGCGATTTATCATCTTCTCGAGAAGCTTGCACAGGCAGCTCGTCAGGGCTATTGGACGGTAGCTTGAGGGGGACAACGGGTCCTTTCCCTCCTTCAAGAAAGCCACTACTATGGCCTCCCTCCAAGAGCGAGGAAATGTGCCCCGAAAGCCAAATCTTGTTATATAGGTGGAGGAGTGTTAGAAGAGTGTCTGAGTGTAGGTGCTGTATCATTGTATATGTGATGTTGTCTGGGCCTGGAGCTGAGGGTTTACAAGTGCTCAGAGCAGCCCTCGGCTCATGCAGTGAAAACTCTGAGTTATAAGAAGCTGTTGACCTATTGTTATCTAGTATAGGCTTCTTTTCGGCCATTTGTTTGTATTTCATGAAAGTGTTTGTGTAGTGTGCTGAACTAGAAACATGTTGGAAGTGTTGTGCGAGTGTGTCAGCCTGGTCTTCAAGTGTGTCCCCTGTAGTGCTGACCAGAGGCAGGCTGTGTGTCTGTTGTCCCTTGAGTTTGCGTATTCGTGTCCATACTTTCCGTGAGTCTGTGTAGGAGTTTATTGATGTTATGAATGTACGCCAACTCTCTCGTTTTGCCTCACGGCGCACACGTTTTCCTAACGCCTTGGCCCGTTTGAACAAGAGGAGTTTCCCGACGTGGGGTACCGACGAAGGATACCCCACGCCTTGTTCTGGGCCTCTCGCGCCCGCCTACAGGCCTCATTCCACCACGGCCTCCGCTGGTTGCGCGGGGCACCAGAGGCGTGGGGAATGGACTTTTCGGCGGCGTCGAGGATGTGCGCCGTGAGGAGTTGGGTAGCTTCTTCGACGTGTAGGTGTGCTATGGATGTGTGGTGTAGTTTGGATGTCTCTGTAAATGTACTCCAGTTAGCTCGTGCTTCATTGAACCTATTATGGGAAGATGGACTGCATGGGCCTTTACCTATGTATGTGAGTGAGGTGGGGAAGTGGTCACTACCGTATGGGTCAGTGCCCACACCCCACTCGAGAAGAGGAAAGAGAACTGCGGAGCCAATCGCCAAGTCAAGACATGAGTATGTGTTGTGTCCTATGTTATGGTATGTAGGCTGTTTATTGTTGAAAAGGCATGCTCCTGAAGATGTAAGGAATTTCTCTATAAGGCGACCTCGGGCATCCGTGCGAGAAGAGCCCCAAAGAGTGTTGTGAGCATTAAGGTCGCCTGTCAGGATGTATTGTTCGGGCAGCTGGTCAACCAGCGCCTCGAAGTCAGAGCTTAAAAGTGAAACATCAGGAGGAATGTATATGGAGCATACCGTTATCAACCTATTAAATATTATTGTTCGAATTGCCACAGCCTCAACGACAGTGTTCAGAGTGACAGGGTGGCATGCTAAAGATTTCCGGGCAATTATGGCCACACCCCCAGAAGAGTGCGTGGAGCCATCCCTGTCCTTTCTGTATATCAAGTAACTGTTCAAGAAATTTGTGTTCTTGGAATTCGGGTGTGTTTCCTGAACACACATTACACTTGGCTGATTGGCATGCAGAATCTCATACACGTCGTCAAGATTATTCAGAAGGCCTCTGCAGTTCCATTGAACAATATTTTCTCTTCCCATTATTATGTGTTCAGAGCTACTGGAGTGTGATTATTTATGTAGGGTCTTTCGGGGCTTGCACTATTGGAAGGGGTTATCTGGCCTTCTATACTGACCTGGACGTCGCAGCCCGTTCCTTCCGCTGCGATGGAAGCCGGAAGGGCTCGACATCCATGTCGTCATCTGAAGGCAAGGGGGTGCCCAGCGGACTGGGCCCCCTTGACGTTGTACCCTTTCGGGTGTTCTTTGCCTGCGCTGCCAGTGCCGAAGGCGTGGGGAGCACCACAGATGGCACCGGCAGTGAGGTGGGGGAGGGGGTCGCTGCGACTGCCTCCGTCTCCATCTCCGTGCCCTTGCATGTGTTTTGGGCCGGTGGAGAGGAAGCAGTGGATGCAGCGGCATCCCCAACAGACGTTGTTGCCACCACAGCCGCTGCTGGGTGAGCTAGCGGTGCAGAGGCTGGTTGGGCTGCCTGGGGCAACCCTGGGGGGGGGGGGGCGGGGGGCGGAACAAGTCCGACTCGCGGTACTGGGTCCCCGCCGAAACCAGACGCCGCTCCGCCCCCCGGCGAGCTGCGTCGGCGTACCTCCCCAGGGGAAAAGAGGCGAACCTCTTTCGCGCCTCCGGGAAGGTGATGTTTTCCGTCACTTTTACGTTGATGATTTTCTTTTCAATTTTGAACGTCTCGCAGGCTCGCGAATACGCGCCGTGAGGTCCTTGGCAATTCACACAAAGCAGTTGATTAGAGGGACAATTATCAGACTGATGACCTTGTTGCGCGCACTTGGCGCTGGTTAGTTGGCCCCGACACGAGTTGGTACCATGCCCGAACCGCTGGCACTTGTAACAGCGCCGCGGATTCGGGATGTACGCTCGGACAGAGCACCGGATGAATCCTGCATTGATATGGTCGAGAAGAGTTGAACGGTCGAATGTGAGAATGATGTGCCTGGTAGGTATTTCCTTATTATCTCGCCTTATGGATATTCGCCTGACTGCCGTCACACCCTGATTTCTCAGGCCTTCTAGAAGATCGGCTTCCGTCTCGTTTGCCAGATCTGACTCTGAGATCACGCCCTGCGAGCTGTTGAGGCTGCGGTGGGGCGTGACCTTGATGCCAAGATCGGCAATACGGGTCTGGCTCAGGAGGTTTGTGGCCTGTTGCTGGGTGGTGACTTCTACCAGCAACTCTCCAGTTCTTTGCTTTTTGGCTTTGTAGTGTTTACCGATTATTCCTTCTATGAATTTTGTAATCAGAAACACGGACATTGAGGCAACTGGCTTGTCTTTTTCAAGGGATTCGATAATCAAGAATCGGGAATAATTATCAGGTTTCGGGAGAGTGAAAGTTGGAAGGGGTGGGTACGTAACATCGGTGCGGCCCCTTTTCAGGGACCGATCGGGTTTGCGGGGGGGTTTCGATTTATCCATACAGCGTATAAAAAAAAGTAGGGGACGGGGGTACTTTCTTCTCAAACCTTACCCTAATAGCTTGAGAGGTCCCGGAGCTCCCTGCCTGGTAAACAGACAGGGAGCCCATCCGCCGGAGCTTGACCTGGGCTCCGACGGCCACCGTTCGAGGCTTCTACCCTTCACCTTTAAACACATCACCACGGTAGGTTACAGTTTATGTTGGGGGCTCGGGGTCCGCGGTGTCGCCAACACCGTCACCATGAATACTCAAGGTGCCCCGTGCGGGGAAAATCATATTAATTACCTGGGCATGAAGCACTTGGTGTAGCTACAGCCACTTGCACTGAAGATTACGTGGGTTGCTTTTAACACTTTTGGTCACTTTCAAACAAACGGCATAAACTCTTTCATGGCTTTAATTGACAGAATGGCGACATACGACCGACAAAAATTGCGAAGGCTACTCGGGTTCTCGCCGTGTTGCCCGGGCATGCGCATTAGTCGGATGCATGTATGCCACAAACTTGGTTCCTTCCCCGTACGGCGGCTGCTGTGAACATGCGCAGCTGTGAGCGGCTGCTGCGAACAGAAAAAAAAGCCGTGTCTCTGGATACACTTCGCAAATTTCTCAAGTGCGTAAACATGGACAGCGGACTTTCTGTGAACAGGCTGTGCTAAAAACGTTCCTGGCTGTTATGTATTTACTGCAAGTGTTAGTCCTCAATAAGCTCAGAACGGAATAACTCGATCTACAAAGAAACTCATAGCAACAGTACCCGGCCACTGAGCAGGACCCGAGATAAAAATTAGGCGCAAAAAGGAAAGCACTAAAATCCGTTTTTTTACGTCTTCTTGCTGTCTTGGATTTGTGAGTACATTCCCTTGCACGGAGTAGTTAGGGTAGGAAATCTTGCTTGCAGGTGGAGGTAAGCTTAACAACCACGTGCGGATTTCATTAAGGGCGTTAACACTCTTCGATTGTAAGGCAAACATACGTCGATTAATTGTTCGACACCGCACGCGCAAATAGCCGGTAAATCGTGCTTACCTTGACTAGACGGCAATCCTGATACAAACGCCGCTGCAACGCGCCGTCCAAGCAGAGACCGCGTCCGCACGACGACCGCGCGTTGAAGAGTCGGAAAACTTGTAACACCACAAGACATACAAAAGGAACGCAGCGAGGGCAGACAAAACGTGAAGGAGGTGTGCGCCGCTCAACTCGCGCCGCAGGTATCGGGCACAGGAGGAGGAGGCAGTGAGTGGCAGTGAAAGGCGCCGAGCTGCTCGCCCTCGCAAGCATAGCCAGCGTTGTCCATCTAAGGCCAATATTTTTCTGAAAAAGAAAATTTTCAAAGCCTCCTCAGCGATACCGGCGTAACAACGCTGGCAAAGTGAAAGGGTTTTCACACACACACACACACACACACACACACACACATAATATATATATATATATATATATATATATTATATATATATATATATAGGGAGTAGTAGAACTTTGAAGATGGTAGAGAACACAAGAGAGAAAAACTTCGAACAAGGTAAAAGCACGATTGTGGCCTACGTTTCAGCAAAGAGAATATATATATAGCGAATCAGAAAATGGAAAATGAGGGGCTCCGTGAAATAAGACAGAAAATAAGGGTTGGCAGTCAAGAAAACCTCGGAAAGCAAAGGGGAGGTTGTGGTGGGTCATAGAAAGAGATGAAGAATTTTTTGAGTCCAAAAGAAAGTGGTGAAAAAATGCCCGCCGGGTGGGATCCGAACCCACGACCTCCAGAATACCGGTCTGGTGCGATAACCACTACGCTACCGGCGGGGCTGTTTCCCCAGCACTTCCTCGGGTATTTATGTTAAGGTATTTTTGTTTCCTGCACTTGGGGGTGGTAGCCAGCGCCACTCGGACTACTCGGGGTGAAGGGGACCTTCTTTTAACCCCCGGGCCGTGACTCGAGTGTCTACGACATGTCGAGAGTGGTCGACCAGCGTTGAACCCTCTTAAGCTCCCTTTGGCACCAAGACTGCCAGAACAGAGGCCCTCGCTAAGCATGTAGCGAATCAGAAAATGGGAAAATGAGGGGCTCCGTGAAATAAGACAGAAAATAAGGGTTGGCAGTCAAGAAAACCTCGGACAGCAAAGGGGAGGTTGTGGTGGGTCATAGAAAGAGATGAAGAATTTTTTGAGTCGAAAAGAAAGTGGTGAAAAAATGCCCGCCGGGTGGGATCCGAACCCACGACCTCCAGAATACCGGTGTGGTGCGATATATATATATATATATATAATATATATATATATATATATATATATATTATATATAGATATATATATACCTTTGTTAATTAGATGTTTTTGCTTTGCCAGATTGCGTTGGAACACCGCCACTTACATGTTTGTACGCCGAGTTTCTCTCTAATACACAGAGTTTATTTGTATGCCTGCCTTAGACAGCGCAGTAAGTGAAAGTATCTCCCTCAGTTTCTTTTATTATAAGTAAACATCGAAGAGAAATTACCAGTACGTTTATTCATTTGAGATGTATTTTATCCGGCACTTAAGATATGCTTTACGTGAATCTTACGATTCAGCAACTGAAGGAAGGAAGGAAGGAATAGTACAGGAAAGGCAGGGAGGTTAACCAGAATACTGTCCGGTTGGTTACCCTACTCAGGGGGGAGGGGATACGGGAAATGAAAGGGAAAGAAGGGACAGCGGTGCATATTAAAGGAGAAAATGAGAGAAAGAAAAGTAGAAAAAACACAAGGTGTGACCAGGCAACTACAAAGGCGGTACAAACAACGCACACAACCAGAAAATGCACAAAACTAATACGGTCCACTGATAAAATTGGCGAACTAAGGGCACTGCACTATAGTAATGTCCCTACAATCGTTCAGACAGGCCCGTGTCCTTCAAAAAGAGCAGTAGGGCTTTTATAGCCTGTGCAGCGCCTGTAGTGTACTCAAAATGTATTTCGGCAAAGCGTTTTTAATAGACTTAAAATGTATTTTCAATAAATATTTTTCGAGCATTGAGAGTGTATCTATGTTCGTTCCACAAACGTAAAAGGCATTTGAAATATATTCCGAATATATTCGGAGTATATTTCTATGCTTCAGCACACTTTTAAAGTATACTCAGAGTGTGGCTCTAAATGCAGTTAGGTAAGTGTATTTTTATCATATTTCAGTGCATTTACACCGTGGTCGTTTGGCGGGGAGAAATACATTTTAAATATATTCTGAATGCCTTAAGCGTAAATTCGTGAAGTTTAGTGCATTCTTAATCGATTTGGAGGGTACATAAAAGCACTGTATTTTTCCCGCATTTTTAATAATGTATTTTCAAGTATTTACTAAAAATTAAGAAAATGCAATTTTTAATGCACTTTAAATAAATGCACAAATGCAAAGCATATTTAAAGTGCACTTCAAGCATACTCGTACGTATTTCAAACGTATTACTTTTCGCTAAGGGCTGCAGAGCGCTCTCGTGGGCGGCATGCGTGCTCTCGCAGCTTGTGCAGTTGGATTGCGCAATCCCTGAAAGCGCTTTATCGCGCGGCTGCCTGCTGCGTATTACGTCACGGAGGATATCATCTGGCAGCAAAAAGCAAACGTTTTAATGCGATCGCTCCGTTTCGCGCTTGATAAAAATCCCTTCATCGGCACATGTGTTCTCTGAAATCGTTTCCAGATATGGAACGTCGCTACCGCAGCAGACAACCGCGCAATCAATCGCTGTCGAGGGAGTGGATCCACCAATATACGAACTACGACAGTTCACCATCCCATCGCTAGGGCGCTGTGCACGCACTGAGCGACACGCGCTTACGTGTTTACTGTCCTAAAGCTTTTGACTGTACAATAACACCACAGACCTATTCCCGCAGGTGATATCCCGCAAGTGATCTGGTACCAAGAACCGACGCACGTGAAGCGCGCGTCTCCTTCAGCGGGGAGAATACAACGAATGTCGGGGCGCGATTTCAAATCTCGGGTTAGGATACACAAGTCTACATGTGAGTTACAGAAACTATTAGGACAAGTCATGCTGCACTTGAGCCAGCGACGATTGCTTTAGTGATGCTTTTTGCTTCGAAATGGACATTCGAGAAACTGCACTGTAGTTTCTTCAACCACGTTGGCTGAAGTTGTTCCTACGCCTATGCGGCTACGACTTGTCTCGCAGCTCGCAGTGGCGGCTCGTTTTAATAAGGGTAGTGTCCTGGGGTGCTATTCCAGAAGGCACGCGTTCCGCCTACTCCCGAGTTCCCAGCTGCTTCGTTAACAAAAGTAGTGATAGTGGAGCATTCGAAACACCGCGAGCGAAACCGACGGATCGCCCGCAGCACGCCTGGCATATTCAGCGCGCTGTATTGGGGCCGATGACGTTGATAAAATATGGTTTGTGCTATCTTCCGCATGCAGCACCATCTGAAATCGATCTGCAATACTCATTCTCTAGCATAAACTAAATAACCTCGCTGCTACTTTGAAATCCCTAGCCTGGCTGTTTGCCAACGTTTTTCCACAGAATTATGTTTGCTACATCGCTTGAGGGTAGTCCCAGTGCTGCTCTGCGCAAGCAAAAACCAAGTAATCACAGGGTCCACTGCAGTGAACGGGATGCACCCTGCTCCCGACCATGAAAAAAAAAATTACACCACTTTCCCGTGGGGAACCCTGATGAGGATGCGAAGCATCGTGGCGGTTCCGTGTTGTTCCATTGTGTTGCCGTTATGTTGAGTGATCTGGTGTTTCTTAGCGCCAGAGGGAATTCCACGTCCGGGTCCACACCGGTTGCAAAGGCACGCAAGTACTGTTGTGTTACGGTGAGTAGGCGGTGGTTCTTGAGGCACCGAAACTCGTCCATCATGTTCTTGTCGATCTTGCCGTCTCTGTGGTAGAATCGGTAGTCTCCGTCAGCGTTGGTAAGGTAAAGGTTGTTGACATTGGTGCACCGGCTGAGAGCAACGTACACGCCCTCCTCTTCGCAGCTTTGTATTCTTCTCCTTCTTCATCGGTTCTCATACGGGAAGATGACGACGGTGGTTGAACGCGAAGCTATCTCGTGATGGATTCTTTGGTTGACCAATCACAATCAGCATAAGAGGCGCTGCGGACGGGGCTGGTTGAGCTGCAAGGCGCGTGGCGCTTCCCGCCAACACTTTCCCACGGGAAATTCTGCATCCTCCTCTAAAATTTTCAGTTCATCCTTTCCGTTGACGTACAGTTCCGCGTGCCTTCGTTGTATCAGTAGCTTCTTGACGTAGTTTGAATAAGTGAAGGACACAAGGCGCGTCCGTAGAAGTTGCTCCTGTCCCGGTTTTGTAGCGTAGTGGGAAGAGCACCACCTACCTCCCGTTGCGGCCAGACAGTCGTGGGATCGAAACCGGCCGCCGCTAACTATTTCTTTTTTTATAGTGTAGGGCGAGAGGTGCGGACACCGGACGGACGCTGGACATAGCCCCGAGCAAGAGAAGCTTTGCATCTAAAATTGCACCATTTCCCCTAAGGGAGAGAGAGAGAGAGAGAGAGAGAGAGAGAGGAATTTCATTGAAATGAAAAAAACACAGGAAGGTCGGCCTGATGGCAGTATATCTGATGCAAAGCATCTCGGAGTTCTTGTCGCTGCTGTCGGGCATCAAATGACGACTTCGTGGCTACGACGCTACGCCCACACAAAGTGGGCGCCATGGGCGGGTGTGGCTTTGGTTGTTACCCCGCACCCACGGATGGGCACTGGGTGTGTTTGACTGACATTAGAACTCGGAGAAAACTCGGGCATGGTTTCGCATGGCCGAGGTGAACTCGGTACGTTCATGGTGGCTGCTGCTGCTACGTGGTTTATTGTTATGGTCGCCGTAGCAGGCATATTTCTACCCCGACAGGTCTCTTAAACGAAGAAGGAATTACGAGCTCGTTTTTAGCTCTCGAAAAGGGCTGTGCAGTGGTTGTGCAGTCGTCTGGCGATAAACCCCCGTTTGCGACGACTTAGCGGCTGGCTTTCGCTCCACGACCTTCGAGGAGCAAGTGTAGTGTGCTCTGTGGTTTTACGCGATGGGCAGCACCATCGACCGCACCATCGACCGCCACCAGTCGACCATCAACCAGTGTGTGCGCAATAGTGGAGTGGAGCCGTGTTTCCAAGGCCTCGCTTTTCTTTTAGGTGATTTGGCGGACATGGCTTCCGCAGGTTCCTATCGCGCGTCTATCCGTCTGCAGCCGGAGCGTGCTTCAGTTATCGACTGCTCGTAAAACAGTTTCGAGCGAAGCGTTGCATGACTGTGCGTTTTTTTTTATCATCAGCGCGGCAGACTCACCCGAGGGGTTGCGCGACGCGCATTTCTTGCCCTAAGGTTACTGGCAGGACAGCTTATACGTATTGCATATACTGTCAATGAGACAGTCGACGCACCGACAGCCGGTTGAGTTGGTTTATTCGCAGCGGTGAAGCCGATAGGAAACGCAGTTCCGAGCGTTGACATAACCCAGCTCGTTTCTCGCGCATGCGCTTGATGGGGTTCATCTTCTTCCAGTGATACGTCTTTGGTGCATATGCTTGCGTCTGGATAGGACATAATCCTACCTTCCTCTTCCACATGGTCGATGGTGGTACGGCGCATACCCCGACAGCTTGATGGCCTGTTGCATTTGTTGATTATCCTCGCTACAATACAATAAATGGCGCGTGCCTATTGTCAGATGCGATTTTTACACATTTCAACGGGTTTTGTTCAGCGTCACCGTCATACAGTGGCAGGAAGCAAAGCATGGAACGCGAGTAATGGGGAGAGCTAAGAATTAAAGTAAACCCGTGGCGCCAAAAGGAGAATAAGCGGGAGTGGGAAGGGCGAGAAAGAAGAGAGGGGTATGAGGGGATTGAACTATATAAAAAAAACGACTGTGGCGAGCTTCCTCGAACAAAAGCGCTGAAGAACAAATTAAAATAAAGCAAGCAGATTTCAAAGGTTGTTGTCCTTGTTCCTATTCCTTCCTTCGAAACACATGGCCACTTGGGGGATTGACCCGCAATTGGGAGCGTTGAGGAACTAACGTGCCCGATTCGCAAAATTCACAACACTGTGAATTTGTAAAGTAACAGTTTTAGAATAGTGCGTGCGAAGTGGATCCTGAACGTGATGTCACTGGAGTGACAGATGCACACCACCCTCACAGAACCCAGTATCCAGGGAGGCTGTGGCGTGTTCCACTATGCTTGCACACTAAGACGAACAAATGAAATAGAAGAAACTGATGCATACACCTAACAGCAGAAAACAAACCGTTTAAATTAAGCCGTGCCAAATACAAAGAAACGAAAGCGAGGAAAAAGGCACAAGTACAATGTATAAGAAAAGAAGTTGCTAATACGCATCGCCAGGCTTTTGCCTCAAAAGCACGTAGGCAGACTGGACCGCGCGGACAAGGTTTGTGTCGAAAAGCGGAGGGTTTCGATATGGTAATACGAGCCGCAACTGTTTTCAATGTAGCGCGCTTTTCTCACCCGCTTTTTTTTTTTTTCCAGTCAGCCGTGGCCGCGTGATTGCACTGTCTGCCACCGACGGCAGAAACTACTTCTTAGAACGAAAAAGTTCAAACAAAAAGCTCATAGGAACGCCTGGAATAAAAATAAAATTAACTTTGTAGTGAAATACTGATTAATAAAGTAACAGTACAATAAAATAAAGTAGTTGGGTTTGCTTGCCCCCAGTAGCCACCAGTGAAGCAGTGGAACGAGAGAACTCACTGAAAGATGTGCCACGCCCTACTCGCGCATCCTTGGGGCGCGCTGCCCTGTACCGATTACGTCACCTCAATAATCAGCAAATAGCATGAATCGCATTTTTAAAGCTTTTAACCCTGCCCCGAAATATAATCATAAGTTTATTATTATCCCCACAGCTCCGCCTTGCCCGAGTTTCGCTCAAACTCAGGCCTTCTGGAATAGCACCCCTGGGCAGGTGGTTACTCCATAAATAGCTATCTTAATGCTGCAGAATGACGATGCGCGTCGTAGGAAAGGAGAGCGATTCGTTCTTGCTTCCCTGCACCAACCGTTTTGTTTGCGTGTACATGAAATCTCTGAATTTTTTTTCTCGCACCGAAGTATTTTTTTTTTGCCAGTTCACGGCGGCCACTGGCCACATCGACTTCTTCTTCAGCGGCAGATGCTCGCAAGAGCAGACGAAGCCCTGCCGCTTAACGACGCGATGCGTGCGACGACATCTGTACACTCCGTGCCCCCGCAATGCGCATGCGCGCTGTTTCTAAGCGGCGCCGTTAAAATGCTCTCGCGCCACGCGCTCCTGTGTTCCCTTTAAGTGTGGCTGCCATAGTACATGGGCAACTACAGAACGGTCCGCAATGTTGACGGCGGCACCCGTGTCCCTAAAGCCTTAGCGATTTTCCCAACACGACCACATCCCGCCACACATAAGGAGTGTCGTGGTGAACCTCTTCCCAGACTGGGTTTTTGTCTGGCACTCCCACAGCCAAACTTGGCAAAGACAGCACTGCGGGGTTTCTTGATGTGTAGTTGCTTCGGTGGCTTCGGGTACTTCTGCATGTGTACATCCAATTTCGTACGGCTTGAAGTGCGCGGGTTCAGGCCCTCGACGACCCGCCCTGGCTGTTCCTGTTTGACTAGGCAGAACATCTGCGCGGCGGTCACAATCATGCGCATAGTGACCAGAGCCACCACACAGGCAATAGCCCAGGCGAGGAGGAGGGGGCCGAACACCGCCGTAAGGTAACTGTGGTGTCGCGTCGGTGACGGCCCCGAAGGGCGAAGCAGGAGACGTACGCTCGAGTCGAAGAGCCAAGCCAAAGAGTCTAATTTATTCAGTCACATCACATATATACACTGACTGACGTCACAGGTTAGCCCCCTGGTGGTAGAATAACTTGGTATCAAAGCCAAAACCGAAACCCCCGATACTACATACTTCCTCCCTTAAAAAGAAAAGTCGGCTACATGAAATAACAGGTGTGAACATAATCACAAAGCCAAACAAAATAACTCTCTCTGCTCTACGCTTAACAATCCCAGAGTGAATATAAACCACACATACACAAAAAAAAACTTATCAAATTTATCGTCCTGTCGCAGAGGTTACAAGTCTCTACGAGACAATTTTTTTTATCTTTCTTTCAACCTCACTTCACTTGCACTGTGCTTCACTGGATGGGGCACTTCACCGCACCGTCACAACAACCACAAGCACGCACCCTAGTTCCGTGTAACACCCATTACTCTTTTCCCTCCCCTGGGTTTTGTTGTCCTGTGGGGACTACCTGATGTTGATGACGAACGATGTGGAGATTGGGAGAGGTATTGTTGGCCTGTCTTTTGTTCTGTGGATGACGGTGGTGTCGTTGACCTTGTTGGCGATGTAGGTACGTTCGAACCATCGCTGTCGTCATCCTCGATCATGGGCCTGCCCTGTTCGTTGACCTCGGCGTCTCCCTCGGGCTTGTCAGCTTCTTCCTCTTGAACCTCTTGAACCTGAACCTCTTGAGATTCACTTGTGCTCTCCTCAAGTGCAGAGGAGTTCGCTAGCAATTTCTTTCGAAGATCTGCCAGTTGCGATTTTAGCAGCCGCATTTCTTCAGCCAGTTGAGATTCTCTCCGTCTGCTTTCTGCTAGCTCAGATACATGACCCTGTAGTTTAAGGCGAAAAGAGAGAGAGAAGTAACATTTATTCAAAGAGCTCGCCCTTATGGGGCGGTGGCGGGCTGCCCACAGGGCCGCAGCGACCTGGAGGCCTCGGGAGTTGACTAGCACCTGGCCCGAAACCTCGGAGCTCCGCATGGCCTGCTCCCAGGCCTGGGGGGTGAGAAGGGGTGGGTAGGGATTCTTAGGGCACTGGCAGATGGAATGAAAGTGCGTGTCCAGTGCACCACAGTGCGGGCAGCGGGGTGAGGGAAAGAGGTGGGGATGGGAGTAGCTGTAGGATTGTGCGGAGAGGGAAGGTGTGCGCTTGGATGATGCGCCACATGCGGGCCTCCTCTGGTGATAGGGAGCAGTGGGGGCTGAGTGGTTGGGAGGGCCCGACGGTTCAGTCTGTGGTGCAGAGTTATGTAGGTGTCTGTGTACAGGGGCGTGGGGATGCTGTGATTAGGAGCAAAAGAACCAGGGGCCCGGGTAACGAGTTCTCGACCTTGTGCATGTACTGCATCGTTGCCTCCTAAGCCAGTGTGGGCCGGAGTCCACAGTAGCCCCACAGGATCCTGGGGAGGGTGTCGGAGGATGATACGGAGAGCTTCAGCAGAGATACGTCCCTTAAGGTAGTTGGAGAGGGCATGCTGAGAGTCGGAGAGGATGGTGGTTGGTTGGGGTTGTTGAACTATGGCCAGGGCAATCGCAGCTTCCTCTGCCACCGTAGCAGAGGGGGTGAGGACAGACATGGTTGTGGGCTGGGGAGAGCCGTGAATAGAATGGCGTAACCATGATTGTTCGGGTATTGAGCCGCGTCTACATAGATGGTAGTGGGGTAGGGAGGGTGGCAGATGGTGTGGCGCTTTGCACATGCCAAGCGGCGGCCTGCATAGTGGAGAGGGCCCATGTTGTGAGGAAGGAGTTTGATGAGGAGTAGGCGTCGTATGTGTGGGGGTATAGGGAGTGGCGGGGAGGGCATTTGAATTGGGTTGATATTGAGGAAGGCTAGGATGTGGTGTCCAGTGGTGGAGCGGGACAGACAGAGGATTTGGGAGGAGCGCTGCGCTTCGATGAGTTCCTGTGTAGTGTTGTGGAGTCGTATAGCTGTAAGGCACGTGGTAGAGGCATGGCGAGGTAAAAGCAATGCGTGGCGGTAGGCATTGCGTATAAGGCCGTAGAGTTGTGCGTTCTGGGTTTGTGTTAGGGGGTGAAAAGGAAGGTGGTAGTTTGATCGGCTAATTAGAGAGCTTTGGAGAAGACGTATGCGGTCGGTTTCTCACATGCCGTGTTGGCGGTTTGCCACCCGACGGATAAGGTGAGAGGTTTGGGCTACGTATTGTTTGATGTGATTCAGTGCTATGTGAGGGGAGCGAGTGGAGGTGATGTGGAGGCCTAGAATACGGAGATGGGTGGTTTGGGGAATAAGGGTGTTGTGTGCAAACAGGCAGATTTTAGGTGGGGGGCAGTTTTGTGTGGCGGGAGGACGAGTAGGGCTGACTTGGTAGGGGAGCAGTTAAGCTTGAGGGGTTGGATGCATTGGAGGGTGGTAGTGAGACCTGCCTGTAAGGTTTCCTCGATGTGTGCGTCACTGCCCGAAGGAACCCTGAGAGTTATGTCATCCGCATAGAGGGTGCTGCGGAGGTGTGGGATAGTGTGGAGGGCTGTAGCTAGGGGGATAAGAGCTATGTTAAAAAGAAGAGGTGATAGGACAGCCCCTCGGGATGTGCCGCGGGGTGGCATAGGGAAAGGGGGGGACTGTAGGGTGCTCAGGCGTATCGTTGCCGTACGGGGGGAGCGAAAGTTATGGATATAGGCGTACGTGTTGGGGCCGAGGCCGAGTGAAGTGAGTTGATGTAGTATGGCGGTGTGGGAAATGTTATCAAATGTTTTGTACAGATCTAAAGAGAGAATGGCCGCATTCTCACGTGTAGGGCGGGGGTGTAGAATGTCGGGGTGGACTTCTCCTGAGTACCAGCAATGGGAAATTTGTCCAAAATATTGGACATCGAAGACCGAGCGATTACAGCTTTTCCAAAGCTCCTATCGCCGTAAAACCGGTTGTCCAATACCTTGGACAACTGGTGCTGCCATCTGTACCGTGGTTTTGAAATTAGAGGTCTCGAAGCGCCGCTAGGAGTATTCATAATGGCGGCGTTGAGTGGTGCGGCGTTCTACGGTGCCAACCGCAACCGTAAGTACTTTTTTTCGCACTTTGAGCTATTTAATGTCATTTCATCGGTTAACGTCAAAGATAATGTTGCAGAGAGCACACGCAGCTAAATATTTCAGCTCTTAACGTCCTTCCTTTTGCCTACGCGGTGTGAGCTTTGACATGTCCAAAAGATTGGACGTCGGGACTGAACCAAGTTGCTTTGTGTGAATTACGTGGCGCGCTGCAGTGTGAACAGAACGTGCTTGCTTCCGATTGCTACTAGGTTGCGGTATGATATGAAATTCTTTTTCATTTAGGAAAAAGGCCACGCGTCAGTGATGAGACGGCGAAAGAATCCTTGAACGAATCGCTGGAACGGCCACGTCCGACATTGATCTTTCGGACAGTGACGACGACACTTTGGTAGACACTACATTTTCGGCTCCACTTGATACCCTGAGCTCTGAAGAGGACGAAAATAGCGACGATGAACGCCCGTCCACCTCGAAGACGACAAAGGGGCAGTCATGGAAACGCCATGATGGGTAAGGAATAGTAGTAGTATGCGTTTTGGGAAGGGGGGGGGGGGCTAATGTACTGCAGGAGTGTGCATTGTGACGGTCGGTCATTTGCCATGTGACGGATCAAAAGCAACTCTGCTCTTTTACGCTGTTTTTCTTCATGCAGGCCGCTTCCGTCTTGGATTCCTGACTTCACATCCACCCCTGATGACAGTCAACAACGGGTTTCGTGGAGTCCAAGTGACTACCTCGTTCAGTATGTGCCACATGAAGTCTTCGAGATGATGGCTTTTGCCATGAACACGACACATGTCCAGGAGACTGGAAAAAGTCTGGAGACCTCAGTAGAAGAACTCAAAATGTTTTTTGGGATTTCACTGACAATGTCCTGCCTGTGCTACCCGCAGATTCGCATGTACTGGATGAAAAAGACAAGGGTGCCTCTTGTTGCGGATAACATGACAAAGAACCGGTACTTTCAACTTCGGCGCCGGCTGAAGCTAGTTAACGAACTTGATGTAAGTGAGCAAGAAAAAGAGAAAGACAGGCTCTGGCGCATAAGACCACTGGTGTCATTTCTACTGGAAGGGTGTCACAAGCTTCCTCGGGAAGAGAATGTCAGCATCGACGAACAAATGATCCCGTTCAGTGGACGAACGCAGCTGAAGCAGTTCGTACCACGCAAGCCAAACCCAGAGGGGCTTAAAAACTTTGTGCTCGCAACGCCAGGTGGATTAATCCTCGATTTTGAGATCTATCAAGGAAAAAAGGCAGCATTGTATCCAGGCAGCTCCGGAATAGGAGAATCCGCAGTGCTGAGGCTCATTGAGACGCTCCCTCCCGGAACGAAGGTCTACTTCGACAGATACTTCACATCAGGGCCGCTGCTGGATAAGCTAGCAGAAAACGGAATCGCTGGCACGGGAACAATTATGAACAACCGGATCCCAAAAGGGGTGAAACTATCCAGCGAGAAAGAGCTAAAAGAAAAAGGAAGAGGGACGTCAGAGATGTTTGCGAGAAACGACAAAAAACAGGCAGTTGTACGTTGGTACGACAATAAGCCCATTACGTTGATGTCCTCTATCCATGCCAGCACCCAGAAGACACATGCCGTAGGTGGTCCAGGAAAGAAAAAAAAACACATTGATGTGCCCCGGCCAGATGTTGTACGGTTGTACAATGTCAACATGGGAGGAGTTGATCTCGCAGATCGTATGATCAGCTATTACAGAATCAAAGCTCGAGTGAACAAGTGGACCATCAGAAGCATCTTCCATCTATTCGACATTGCGTTAAGCAACTCATGGATGCAGTACGTGCAAGACATGCGGGCGCAACAAAAGCGCCAGAAAGAGATCTTGAAATTCCTGGAGTTTCGTCTGTCTGTTGGTGAGGAACTAATCGCGCAAGCTCAGAGTCAAATGAAGCGGAGAGTGACTCCGACGAAGAGTGGTGCCCACCACCAAAAAGGGCTCCGTTGCCTCCAGTCGAAGCAAGAGCAAAGACGCTAGGCCATTTCCCAAGACTGACAGATGCTCCTAATGCGGCCCGCTGCAGGCTCGAAGGATGCAACAAGAAGACGAAGTTCTTCTGCACAAAGTGTCATTTGTTCTTTTGCGTCACCAAAGACAGGAGATGCTTCGAAAATGCTCACACAAGTGAATGAAGGAGCTCACACAAAGTGAACAAAGCAGTTGTAAATAAATGTTCCTACGTTTACCTGATCAAATTATTTATCACAAAAAACATCTTGCGTGTAACAATACCACTGCATTAGAAAAGACCGCATAGAGTCCCAATGTCCAATATAAAGGACAATGCGGCACACACGTCCGAAAGTTTGCAGTGAATAATAAGTTGTTATTATTATATCCAGAGGCCCTCATAAACTAATTTTGAAAGTTTCACAAAAATCCGTTGCACTAAAATCAGTCTGGGACTCAGGAGGATATCCTGTGTTGAAAGAATCGGTCTAAATCCTAGCATATTTGGGGGGAAAATGTTGTATTCAAGGTAGTGGGAGATTCTTGTGTGTATGACAGGCTCCAATAATTTGCCAACACAAGAGGTCAGAGAGATTGGACGCAGGTGCAGGATGCCGAGAGGTGTATTAGCCTTGGGGATAAGTGTTATATCAGAGTGGGTCCTCCTACTGTGGAGAGTATGGTTGTGCCAGTTTTTATTGAGTACGGTAGTGAGGTGGTCAACGGTGAGGTCGTTAAGATGGCGGGGGAGTGTGTTTGTGACCCCATCAGTTCCGCGAGCAGTATGATGGCGGAGTATGAGCAACGCGGCTTTCACTTCTTCGAAAGTGATGGAGGCATAAAGTTCGTCATTGGTTGGGCCAGTGTATTCAGGCTGCTCAGGTACGTCGGGAGCAGGGGGGATATAGAGTTAAGTGTGCTAAGAAGTGCTTTGGGGTCCTAATTGAGGGAGTGTATCAGTTGTTGTACCTGACTATTTGTGTGGTGTTTGGAGTTTTCCAGATTAAGGAGGTGGCGTAGAATAGCCCAAGTGCGTTTAATAGAAAACGTTCCGTTCAGGGAGTCACACAGCTGGTTCTAGTTGGTGCGGGCGACGATTTGTGCGTGTTGCTGCATGTCCAGTTGGAGACGAGCTAGTTTACGTTTGAGGGTACGGTTGTGGTTCTGCTGCCTCCAGCGTTTTTCTATGCCGCAGTAAGCTTCCCATAGGTGTTGCATGCGGCAGTCAACATATGGGGATGGGGTAGCGGGGTCTACAGGGTGTTCATGTTTGTTGCGGGTGGTAAGTAGTGCTCCAAGCCATTCTTCCAGGGAGTCGGGATCCGCGGAGAAGGGGGCTGAGATTTTGCGGCTGTCCTGGCGGAACGCATCCCAGTTCGTCATTGAGGGTTGTTTAGATTTTGGGGGCCGGTAGGTTAGAGAAGGAAGGGCGAGTTCAATAATGTAGTGGTCGCTGCCTAGTGTGTGTGGTAGTATTTTCCAGTCTGCTGAGTGCATGTTACATGAAAAAGTGAGGTCTGGGTGGGTGTCTTTTTGTACGCTAGTGCCTATGGGGGTAGGGGTAGAAGGGTCAGTGTATGTGGTGAGTTGTAGTTGCGCGAGTTCCCAGTGAAGCCGGCCTTTGCGAGTGGTTCTCGAGTAGCCCCAAGCAAGGTGGGGGCATTAAAGTCTCCACATATTACAATCGGGTCCTTCCCAGCAAACGCTATTGCTTGTTTGAAAAGAGAGGCAGAGCTAGTGTGCGGGTCTTTAGGGGGGGGGCTGTATATGTTAAGGATGGGCACTTTAGCCTGGGATGGTTTTGGCGGTAGGATGATGACGAAGAGGTGCGGGATTGGGGAGGTAAAGGTAGGAGGGGTTGCTAAGAGGTTTCGGTGGGTGAAAATGGCGACATAGGGATGTAATGAGGATTTATGGGCAGTGTAATTGAACAGTTTGCGGGGGGTATTTAACTTTTGTAGTGCAATAAGTGATGAAGGGGAGGTGCGGGATTGAAGTGCCTGGAAATTCATGCACTGGTGTTTGAAGCTGCGGCAGTTCCACGGCCATAAAACATGCTGTTTTTACACATAGGCGTCATCGTCGATATTTGCTGTTAACGGCATGCTTTCTGGTGAGACAGTGGGGATGGTGGAGTGAGGGTCATTAAATGTCTGGCCCATTTCAGGAGCTCACTGTGTAAGTCCTGTACTGTCTGTTTTATAGCGACTATTTCTTCATGTGTTTTCTGTTTGAGTGTAGTAAAAGTATTTTCGAAATCCGTGAGAGAGAGAGAGAGAGAGAGAGAGAGAGAGAGAGAGAGAGAGAGAGAGAGAGAGAGAGGAGAGAGAGAGAGAGAGAGGGGGGGGGCAGCCAGGCGGCCCAGGCCTAGAGCTAAACGGAGAACCTAAAGACGTAACTGAGAGCGTTGACAGACGCGATTTAAGTGGAAACAATGGAGCAAACAATTTTGTAAAAGACAAAAACAGACCCCGTAAGCGGAAAGGGAGAAACAAATACAATAAATATTTAATCAGCTACATAAACATGCAGGGAGGCAGAAAGCCAGATAAGTGGGTGGAAATTCAAAAGCAACTTGAACGGGAAGGAATAGACGTGTACGCTTTAGCCGAAACTCACTTCCGGGACCTAGAAGCCCCACCTATCATAGACAATTATGTCTGGGAAGGTTGCAACAGGACCACAGGAATGAAGAAAGGGGGAGGTGTTGGCATGCTCATTAAACAAGGGACCGACTGGCAGAGAGTGCATGAAAGCTGTAAAGAGTATCTATGGGTTAGAGGCACCATAGAGGGGAAAAATACATGGTTAGGAGTGGTGTATCTGTGGACCGGAAGTAGTGCCAGGGAGGAAAATGAGGAAATGGTAAACTGTTTGAGAGTAGATATAAATGAGTTCAAAGATTCGGGCGAAATAATCGTAGTTGGAGATATGAATGCCCATAAAGAAGGTTTGGATGGATACACATACCACAACGGTTCTCTAGTGATAGATCTACGTCAGGAAAACCGGCTTGTAATAGTAAACACGGAAAGCAAGTGTGACGGACAAATAACGTGTGAAAGCGGTAACAGACAGTCCAGCATAGACTACAGTTTAGTATCCGAGACAGTATGCGGAAGGCTGCGGGAAATGAAGATAGATGAAAATGGAACACACAGCTTAGGAAGCGACCACAAGCGGTTTAGCATGCACTTTGGAGGCGCAACCCGGAGAAATGTAGAATTAGGTACAATACGAGGAACTAATTTGAATAATGAGCAGTTAAAGATCATCGCTGATAGATTGTAAGATGAAATTAATAAATACCCAGGCAAAAATTGGGATTACGACGAAATGATTGCGTTCATAAAGGGTAAGATGAATGAAGCAAAGCAACGAAACCGATCGAAAGGGAAGAGAAAGCCGAGAAGCTGGTGGAATAAGGAAATAAAAGAGGCTATTGACCAGCGAAGACAGGCGTCGAGAGAACATAGAGAAGCAAAAAGAACTGGTATGGAACCGGAGGTAGTGAAGGATAAAAGGGATATCTACCGCGGGAAAAAACTAGAAGTGCAGAAAATGGTGCAAGCAAAGATCAAGCAGAAAAGCGAGCAATGGATGTTCGAAATACGGAAGAAGGACAAAAGCGCATCCAAGAAGTTTTGGAACCATGTAAAATCACTAAGCTCAAAAAACGATAACCATCAAAAATTCCTAATTGATGAGGAGGGGGAACATTTAGAAGGAGAGCACGCGTTGGCGCATATTCATCGAGTGATTAGTGAGAAGTTTGTTTGTTTGTTTGTTTGTTTGTCTTTATTCGCATCTTGCACAACGTATATGACGCTGGGAGCGAGCAGTAAAAGCTGTCAAAAATCGACAGCTTGACAGAGCTGCAAGCCCCCAAGCACTGGGCAGCGTAACGGCAACATCAAATACAACTTGTATATTGAAAAGAAAAGAGCAAAAGAGAGAGAGTAAAAAAAAATAAATAAATAAAGAAAATGGACCAAAAAATTAACTGCCAACACAGTAAATACGCAGAAGCCGTACTGTGGTACTACACGTAATTCGGCATTACACAAACTGCACATGCTATCAGGTATTATACAAAGAATAACAAAGAATAACACAGTCAAAGACACGGGAAAAAAAAGAAAGAAAAAAAATGAAAATAAAAACAATACAATTTTGTAGAGACATCAATACAAGCGAGGGAAGATGCGCAACAAACAATCCGATGCGCAACAAACAATCAGTACAGTGAACATTTTTTAAAATAATCTCGTAGTCCTCGGAAAGTCGTTTCGGGGAATCTAATGTCCTGGCGATTTAGTTCATTTAAAGTCTGGGAAGTTTGTTTTGTATGGTTTGCAGTCCATATGTAGTTTTGTACGTTTTGACACAGAACGGTTCAACATGTCTTGTTCGGTATGTTTTGGTGCTCTCTTGAAGTTTTGCTAACTTACAAAAAAAGGGGGAGTTGTTAAGCGTAGCCTGCTTTACAGCTTTACACAGTAGGTAATCGAACGTTTTTGCAATAGGCATTATATTATATTTCGGAAATAACTGTTGCGTAGGTGAACGCGTAGGAAGGTTTTCGAGAACTCTAATAAACTTTTTTTGTAATCTGTGTATACTCTGTAGATTCGTTTGCGTAGTTGATGCCCATACTAAGTGGCAATAATTAATTCTGGATAAAAATAAAGTATTATATACTAACAACATAATGTTACGTGGTAATATGTGCTGGTGGCGGTACAGTAAGCCAAATACCTGCGATAACTTCACGATTAGGGAAGTTACGTGACTATCCCATGAAAGGTTTTCGTGAAAAATTACCCCTAAAGTCTTAATTCTTGGTACAATTTCCACAGCATCTTAAAGATATTGTGTTGTTGATTATTACGGTTTTATTTCTGGCCCGGAAAAGTACAGCTTTAGTCTTAGCAATGTTTATTTTCAGACAATTTTTTTTGTGTCCATGCATCTAGTTTAAGTAAAATTAGGTTTGCATCATCAATTAAATCATCGGCTACGCTACCAGTTAAGAATATAGTGGTGTCGTCTGCGTAAATGACGAATTTAGCATGCGGCCCGATACTGACTATGTCATTCACAAACATATTAAATAAAAAAGGTCCTAAAATGCTGCCCTGGGGTACTCCTGCTAGAACTGGTAAAGGATCAGAGGAAGAACCGTCCACAGTAACTATTTGGCTTCGGTGTTCAAGATAAGATCGCACCAGTGATCCGGCCTTTCCCCGAATACCATACCGCGCAAGCTTTTCAAGTAACAGATTGTGATTAATGTGGTCGAATGCCTTTGACAAGTCGATGAAGATTCCTAAAACAAGCTTTCCCTGCTCAAGTTGTGTGAGTAGATGTTCTTTTTGTGTCAGCAAAGCGTGTTGTGTACTGGAACCCTTGCGAAACCCAAATTGGCACTCCGATATTATGTTATGTTTTTGTTCAAATTGCGATAGTCGCTTTAGTATTACTTTTTCGAGAATCTTAGAGAAGACGGGAAGTATCGATAATGGCCTATAGTTTCCCATATCATTTCGGTCACCTTTTTTAAAGACAACTGCCACTCTTGCAATCTGCATCCTTTCAGGAAAGATAGCCTGACTTATACACAGATTGAAAATATGCGCAATACATGGGCCGAGTAGATGCGCGACGTGCTTTATTGGTTTCACTTGGTAACCATCGAAATCTTTGGCGTTGCTGTTATTTAAACTGAATATTGTAGTACTTATCTCACAGTGATTTACCGGATCAAGAAAAATGGTGCTGTTAATGTGAGGTATATCCCTAAGGTCATTACGCACTCTAGTGTGAGAAGCAATATTAACAAAGTGCTGATTGAAGGCGTTTGCAAGCGCCTTTCCCGTGACCTCCACATCGTTTATTTTTAGACGGTGTATTCTTTCAGCTGGAATCTTTTGGTTTATTATTGTGTTTAGTTTTCGCCACATCACGTCTACACGGCCAGCAGTTGAATTAAATGAAGCAGTGAAATAGTCTCGCCTCGCCTTTTTGAGGTCTTTATCCAAACGATTACGAAATACCTTGTAAGTTTTAAATACTTCTTGGCTTCTATTTTTGAGAAATTCGTTGTACAGCGCATTCTTTCTAGTGATTCTTGCTGATAACTCAGCCGTAACCCAAGGTTTTCTTGATTTTTTTCTTTTCTTAAAAGATGTATACGGAAAACTAGCGTCGTATATAGATTTCAATATTTTACAAAATTCATCATAGGCGCTGTTCGCGTTTTTTTCCCTAAATACAGTGTCCCAACGGGTTCGGGCTACTTTATCATAGAAAGTAGCAAGAGTTCTTTCTGTAATGTGCTGCACCTGATGAGTTGTATTTGTTCGCTTAATTCGGACGTGTTCCTTAGAGCATAAAAATATAGGGAGATGGTCACTTAAATCTGATACAAGTACTCCGGTTCGAATGTTTTCCGAGTGTAAATTTGTGACGAATATGTCAATGAGTGATGATGAGTTGACCGCGAGTCTGGTGGGTAGTGTAATTACGTTCCGGCAACCATTTGACTTTAACAGAACCTCTAGCTTAACCTGCGCGGTATCACATTTCAGCATGTTATAATTAACATCGCCACCACAAATTACATTAAGCTGATTATTATTCACAAAATCAAGAAGTGTCTCAAGATATTCTAAAAAAAGGTGTCAGGGAACCGCTTGGGGGACGGTAGCAGACAACAAGAAGAGTGCCTTGAAGCTTTATGGTCAGTATTTCGTAGTCATGCGTCATCGCAGAAAATTCAGGTATCATTTCACCAGTGTTGTACGGAACGGCGTTACAAGGAACGGCGTTCCTGGAACTAGTTCCTTTTTGAAGGAACGGAGGAACGCCACCGTTCCATTAAGGGTCGGTGGAACTGTAACGGTAACTCGTTAGGTTTTTTAAGGAACGGCAGGAACGGCGTTCCTGCCGTTACATCGCTAGGATTTGGCTGTTTTTGATGCCAAGGCTCGAGTACAAATATCCACAAGTCGCTACTGCGTTTCTTTTTCTATAAGCTGGTCAATTTGCCCACCCTTCAGCGGTAAGTGCTTCTTCGAAGTTCAAAGGCAGAAGAATAACCACGCAGCAGGCCGCAGCTTGTGGTTTCTTTCATGCTGATTGAACTTACGCGGCGTTCGAAGGGTGAATAGCGTAGCCGCGAGAATGCTTTTCACCTTTCATCGTTTGCCTGGGGAGGCCAGGACGCGCGTCTGGCCGATCGGTGCAGGACGTTTAGGTGCAGGACGTTTCGGTGCGGGCATTTCTGTGCACGGACATTTTGGTGCACGACGTCTTGGACCAGACATTTTGAGTCACGGATGTCCCAGGCATTCTTTGAACATTTTAGCTTTAATATTGTAATTTCCCTGACTTGATATGATTTTACTTTCGAGACTAGTGCTTGCGCCGCCGTGCGTGGAAACTAACGCTAAACCCTCGCGGAGCATTGCCACGTAAAACCCAATTTCGGTAGTAGATGGTAAAAATTAACGTTGTTAATTTGCATGCGTTCAACCTTTTTTATTTTAACATTCATGTGAACAACCCTACCACTTTAGGTGTTACCGAAGCGCTTTGCTTTCACTTCACCCAACGGTGCAAGACGCTGCTGCTTTTAGCCCCCCCCCCCTTCCACACACAAGCACAGCAAAACATCCGCGAAAAAAAAGCAACAGAAAAACGAGGTAGATTAAGCGCGTGTGCATTCCGTTTTAATTATTTTCTCCATCAATGTCGTATTCGTTGCATTCGGTGTCGGTTCTACTTAAAACTAACAAACCAACGATCGCACTTACGGGGGCGTTACTTAGGGGAGGGGAAGGCTGAGCCCCGCCGGCTACAAGCCCCCTTGGTAGAGAGAGAGGGGTGTCACTTGTGGTTCACCATTGCGTCAACTGGACTTCGAAAACTTGAACACGACTGTTGCCGCTCTCGTCACACTACCATATTCAATTTTTTTGCTCCTTATAATGGGAGAAAGCAATGTATGCCTGGGGTGTCCATGATATGTGCGACTTGAAGAGTTGATTCCCAATGGGGAGACTGAAGGCGAAGACAGAGTGATTCCTGGAGTGGGGGCGCCATCGGTATGACCGCTACACGCGGAAGGGCATAGCCAGCAAAATATAGTGGCCATTGTGTTCTCAGCGGCTTTTTGGGTGGCTTTTTGTTGCACATTATAGAGGTATCGTGAGCTCCTGGTGAATGTAAAGCTTTTTCCGGTAGCACTGTGGTGAGGCTTCGGAGACCGTGACCTCCGCCACGCCTGTAGGATTTTCAGGGGAAACCAAAAATAATATGACTAAAAAGGAAATCTGGTCGAGGTTTGAGCGTGCAGGTGGGAAGGGAGGGGGGCTAGGACATAGAATTAAAATGTGGTGAATGTAGGCATGTAAACAAAAAATGAAGGTTGGTTTTCCCGAACAGGATGGGTGGAATTTGTATGCACAACCCGTACGCCATTAATCAATATTTAGGACATTAGAAGCTGCAGCTGTTTTCAAGAAGGCCCGTTCTTCCTTCACGACAATATCCTAGACCAGTGTTCGCAAATTCATTTTAGCAAGGCAGCCCAGCCTACGTAATACCCTTCATTAGGTTTTCTGCATTCTGGGGGGGGCTAGCTAATGTTTACGTTTTAGATATTGAGAGTGTGCATGTAATTTATGTAATTTTGGGGGTGTGTAAATTTAAAAAAAATACAAAAAAGGCATTGGACCATCGTAAACACCGGTCTTAGCTAAAAAAGAGCGAATATAAATTAACAACCAATCGTAAATGAAAAAAAAAAAAAAAACGTGTGCTAAAGAATTCAATCGGCTGCATAACAGGTGTCCCCAGGAATAGGTATTAAATAAAAAATATATAAATGTAGAATTTCTAAAAATACCTGGCAAAGATCAAACATGGCATCGTTCAATAAATAAATTCACTGCTTCAGATTGTTGTCCATAACCCACGTTAAGCGGAAATAAAAATAGAAAGACTCTCGCAAACAGGAATTTGGTCGCCGAAAAGTTTGCGCACCGAATTGTCCGTACACCGGAATGTCCGCACACCGAAATTTCCACACCGAAGCATCCTGCACCGAAATGTCCTAGCGCCGCCTGGAGTTTGTCAGGTGCCCCCTGAAAAAATTCTCCTAGGAGATTTTCTTTTGATTATTTTTATCTCCAGATAATCTGCTGCTGGCGGTGTTAATATTCGTATAATATACGTAGTTCGATGTGAGTTTTAAATTTCTCACTTAATTTTGCCCCAGTATTATCCGAAACTATATTTTAATTTAAAAACCTAATTGTAACGTTAATGTAACGACACGTTCCAATTTTTGAAGTGGAACTGGAACGCGTTCCTTTCGCAATAAAGGAACTTGTAACGGGAACTCGTTTCAAAATTGGGAAGGAACGAGGAACGAGCTTTCGTTCCTATTTTAGAGGAACGTGTACAACACTGCATTTCACAAGAAAATGCCCTTTTAACCAAAATACAAACTCCGCCGCCACGGCCTGTGGGGCGATTCAGATAGAAAGTGTGATAAGATGGTTTACGAAAGACTTCGGATTGTTGTGTGCACCATGTCTCAGTTAACATAAGAACATCAAATGATGGCTTTATTTGATCTAAGAAAAGATTCAAGTCGACTGCTTTGTTTCGAATGGATCGTACGTTTAAGTGTAGACATTTAAATGACTTTGAAAACGGAGTACCTAGGTGCTTATCAAAAGCGTGCGGTTGCACGTAGTCTTCGGAATGGGCGGATGCCATGGCATTTCCAGTTGGCTTTATTTTTCTTCATCTTATCTGAGCCGGTCGCGGTCGCAAGCATTAGTAACCACCACCACTGGGTCTCCATCTACTTTGCGCATGAGTACTTTGTTGTTGTGGTGCCATACGTATTTGAAATTGTTAGCCTTGGCCCAGACTTTTGTTTCAAAAAGCAGAGTGCGTGTTCTTTTCGTCAAATTTTCCAGCAAGAACAAGTCCTCATGCGCATCAGACAGTTTCTTCCTATTCTGCCACCACATGTCCCTGTCGGTCTGTTTCGCAAAGCGACAGATTACGCCGGGTATCTTATCTTTCTTGGAAGGGAGGCGGTGGATGGCTACAATGTCATTTTTGTCCAGAAGGGGCAATTTTATTTTGGCTGCAAGCTTATTGATTTCACTGACCAAGTCTTCGTTTTCAGCTGTCTGTATACCGTGAAATTCAAGATTAAGTCGCCTGCTTCGCCATTCAAGGTCATCGACCTCTCGTCTCATCTGTACAAGCTCGTCATCCTGAGCTTCCACTTTTTCCAGCCTCCGCTTCAAATCCCTTACTTCCTGCTCGTTGCGCTCCGTGCGCGTTAATAGTTCGTCGTAACGTTCGCTCATGAATTGTACACTGTCTTCAATGCTTTCCACAGTTTCCTTCAATGGCATCAAGTACTCGAGTTTTTCATGAATTGATTTCAGCCATGTCCGTATATCCTGTGTATCGGGGTCAAAGCTAGGTTTCTCGGGCGGCTGTGGCCGAGACTTGGAACGTCTGCATACTGCGCAACGCCAAGCGTGGCGATACGGCTCGCCCTTTGACTTTATCGTTGTGTCCGAAACTCCGGCACATTTCCCGGTGTGATACTTGCTACTGCAGTCACTGCACTTTATAACCGAGTCACTCGCGACAAGTTGTACACGGCAAATTTGACATTGTTCAGTTGACGACATTGTCACACTTGGCAGCAGCAGCAGCAAGAGAAGTAATGAAGGAAAAAAACACACGAGAATATAACAACTAACCTGCAACAACGCAAAGCGCTGCATCAGACGATCGTTCTTTGACGCTGCCGCTGCTGCCAATGTGGTGTAGCGGGGTCCATCGGGCTTGTTTTATAGTGCGTCCTTGACTTGCAGCGCTGTTTGCTTGTAGTGGCGGGATTCCTGGCTTGATTTCAAGCTGCTCGGTGTACGCCCACCAAGAACACAGGGGACGGGGGGGGGGGGGGGGGGGGGGTCCTGATGTCGTGGTGTTGACGTCAGCTATTTCCTGGTAATCTGCAACAACGCAAAGCGCTGCATCAGAGGGTCGTTCTTTGACGCTGCCGCTGCTGCCAACGTGGTGTAGCGGGGTCCATCGGGCTTGTTTTATAGTGCGTCCTTGACTTGCAGCGCTGTTTGCTTGTAGTGGCGGGATTCCTGGCTTGATTTCAAGCTGCTCGGTGTACGCCCACCAAGAACACAGGGGACGGGGGGGGGGGGGGGGGGTCCTGATGCTCGTGGTGTTGACGTCAGCTATTTCCTGGTAATCTGCAACAACGCAAAGCGCTGCATCAGACGATCGTTCTTTGACGCTGCCGCTGCTGCCAATAGTGGTAGAATAGTGGTAGAAAGAAGGACAATAGTGGTAGAAAAACCTGCAGCGATAACATCAGCGCCACAGAAGACTGCGGAAAGGGAAATAAGCTTGAGCAACCTTGATTGGAAAAAAGCGGAGCAAAAGGTTGCCCCCCAGACAGCAGTGGGCCCAGACGGAATACCAATGCAACTGATAAACCTGCTTGGACCTAAAAGTAAGGAATCGTTTATGAGGGCAATAGATAAGGTGATAGAAACCAAACAAATACCAAAGGACTGGCTAGAAAGTAGCATGAATTTAATATATAAAGGCAGAGGAGACAAAGCAAGTATTGATTCATACAGACCACTCACAGTAACGTCAGTGGTGTATAGATTCGTAATGCACGTGATAAAATCAGAAATTCAAGCATGGATGGAAGAAAATGAAATACTTGGGGAACTACAGAATGGATTTAGACAAGACAGGCGACTGGATGACAATTTGTTCGTGATAACGCAATGCATTGAAATTGCGAAAGCACAGAATAGACCACTATGGATTACGTTCTTGGACATTAAAGGGGCATATGACAACGTAAACAGAGAACGGCTGTGGAGAATGTTGAAACTCCAGGGATTAGATGATGAGTTGGTACAGCTCCTTATAGCAGTCTATAAAGACAATAGAGTGCACCTTACTTGGGAAGGACAGAAATACGCCCAGCAGGTCAACATCCACCGGGGACTGAAACAGGGATGCCCTTTGAGCCCAATACTGTTCATGCTTTACATGGAAGGGTTAGAAAAGAAACTGGAAGAAAGTCAATTAGGGTTTAGCCTAACCCATATGCTGCAAGGCGAAGTGGTACAACAGCATATTCCGGGAATGTTATACACAGACGACATTGTTCTTTTAGCTGATAACCAAACCGACATGCAGCGGCTAATAAATATTAGCGGCCAGGAAGCCACCGACCTCGGTTTAAATTTCAGTGCAGAAAAATCAGGAATAATGGTTTTCAATGACGCTACCACCGACGTAGTGTGTATCCAGCAAGGCGAATCACCTAGAGTGAAGGAATATAAATATTTGGGAGTGTGGATAAATGAAGGGGATAACTGCTTAAGAACTCACGAGGAGCAACTTAAGGTTAAGGGAAAGCGAAACGCAGCTATAATGAAGCATGGAGCTCTGTGGGGGTATAACAAATATGAAGTAGTAAGAGGAATGTGGAAAGGAGTAATGGTTCCGGGTCTCACGTTTGCGAATGCTGCACTCTGCTTAAAATCAGACGTTCTATCAGGCCTTGAAGTAAACCAGAGAACGGTAGGACGTTTGGCCTTAGGCGCGCATGGAAAAACAACTAACGAAGCATTTCAGGGAGATATGGGCTGGGCGTCGTTTGAAGTTAGGGAAGCTCAGAGTAAAATATGCTTTGAGATGAGGTTGAGGGCAATGGATCAACGAAGGTGGGCAGCTAAGGTTTTTAGGTACCTATACTTGAAAAGCGTGGATACGCAGTGGCTAAGGAAGACTAGAAGGCTAACGATGAAATATGGAAAGAACAGTGGAGAATCCAAAACAGCCAAGGTAACCAAAAAAGAGGCAAGGCAGATTGAAACGAATAAATCGAGGGAAAAAATTGAAGCTAAAATGTCGTTAGAGATGTACAGGGCTGAGAAATTGAACATCAGAAAGGAAAATTTCTACGATAATTCCCAGGGCAGTGCTTTGCTTTTTGAGGCTAGAGCAGGTTGCCTGCGAACTAAGAGTTTTGTGGGGAAGTATTCACAAAATGATGGGGTATGCGTGGTCTGCGGAAAAGAAACAGAAACTATGCGGCACATAGTGTTAGAATGTGAGGGTATCCATCCAAATCTACATGAAGGGAATATTGGGCTTCCAGAAGCCCTAGGATTTAAGGGTATCACAGACGAAGTAAACTTCAAGGCTGTCGAGGGGACGAAAAGAAGATTAGAATGCTGGCGGACGTAAAGCAGAGAGGGGAATATTGCCTAGGACAGTTACCACCTGTAACAGGGGAAAAAAAGTATCTCGTGCCTAATAAGCTTTAGTGCCTGCCCTAAGCATGCACTAGTATTAAACCAAGAGTGTAAAACATGGTTATATTAGTCCTTTTTGGTAAGATGACATGTCATCACCCCGCTTCAAAGGGGAAACCAATAGCAATCATCATCATCATCATCAGGGAGAGAGAGAGGGGGGAGGGAGGAGGAGGGAGGGAGAGAGAGAGAGGGAGGGAGGGATAGGAGAGAAGAGGGGGGGAGAGAGAGAAAGGGAGGGAGAGAGAGAGAGAGTTTTATTTTTAACCAAAAGAGGGTAAATGTCTCTGTCGGAGAGCTTCATGGAGTCTGGGTGCCTCCGTCCAGGCTCCCACTGGTGGCCTTCTCGTTGAAGTCCACCAGGCCACGTTGCTCGTCTTGGTCTTCCGGGTGGCCAGCCACTCTATAGTGTAGTGTCGTCTAATGTGTGCATAAATGGGGCACTCCCATAATATGTGTTGTTGGTTGGCGATCACATTACAGGTGCGGCATACGGGCGGTGTATCTGTCTTTCTACTTTGCATGAGGTGTAGTGCAGCAGGTGTGTGTAGTGTACCGACTTGTGCTTGTCTGAATGTAGCCTGTTGGTGTCTTTCTAGGTGTGGGTGCGGCTGTGGTAACTGCTGCCTGGCTCTCCTGTAGTCTTTCAGGTGAAGCTGTCGTGGGCTTGATTCGGTTTCAATGGGAGTTTCGCCGCCGTTCCTGGGAGCCCGGTAGTGCGCTTCTCGGGCGAGTTCATTTACTTTCTCATTACCCAGTACGCCAGCGTGACCCGGAATCCAATATATCTTCACAGTGCCCTGGATATATCGAAATAGATATGCCGCGATTTGGGGGGTGTGTCCTGATGCTATAATTCGGCAGGCTTTCTTGCTATCTGTGTATATATTTAGGGGACGGGCTGGCTGACTGAGGTGAGATATCGCTTTTCCAATTGCGTAGATCTTTGCTTCTCCTGCCTTCTGGAAGTTCATGTTGCTCTCAGTGTAAGATCGGTTGAGTATGTTCCAATATGCTACTGCCCATGTGTTGTTGGCTCCTGCCGCGTCTGTGTAGGCGTGCATTTGGTCCAGCTCCCTCTTCGGTTTCTTATTAAAGTAATTTGCTCTTATGGATCTTCTTTCTGTGTGCCGGATTGGATCCATATTATTCGGTATGGGGGCCACCTTGATTTTTCGCCAGTCTCGTGGGTGTATTTTGGCAACAGGGAGGGGCCGCTTGGCTGACGGTGTATCCTAGAGACTCCAGGAGTTGTCGACCGGCTGTGGTTTGGTTCAGTCTTGCCAATTGGTTGTGTTTGTTAACATCGACTATTTCGTCCACGCGTTGTCCCCATTTTGTCAAGGACTGAGTTGCTCGCACTGATAGGGAGACCTAACGATATCTTGACGGCTCTGCGTATTAGGGTGCCTATTTTTTTAAGCTGTGTCCTGGTAAAATTGGTGTATGGGGCTGCGTATCTTATTCGCGATATGACGAGGGCCTCGTGCAGTCTTAGCCGGTCATCCTCCTTAAGCCCCCTTTTCTTGTTGGAGATCCACTTCATAAGTTGAAGAACCCGCTCTTTTTGCTTTAGTATCTGGTTGGTTGTGGCTTGTCGCCCTCCATCTTTTTGGAAGTAGTTCCAGTACTTTGATAGTGGATGGAGTTGGAATATTGTTGCCGTGCAGGGTTAAGTTAATGGGAGGATGTTTCCACCGTCTGTTGGCTACTGTTAGCAGTTCTGTTTTTTCTGCGGAGCATGATAGTCCTATTGTTGTTGCTGCTTGTTGTGCTCGATTGAGTGCTTTCTGTAGTTGCATCTGGATGTGTCCCAGTGATCCGGTTGTGCTCCATATGGTAACGTCATCCGCATATATGAGGTGTTTAATGTCTTCCACTTGCGATATTGCCCCATGGATCTTGAGTGTCGCTAATGTGAAGAGAGTTGGGGATAGCTCCGCTCCTTGAGGAATTCCCCTCTGTGGATGAGGTAGTGGTCCTGTTTTGTGATCCCCTACTGCTATCGTAAGAATTCGTTCTTGAAGGAATGAAGGATGGCTTTGAGTGGTGCCGAACTCGGTTCTGCCGTTACTTCCTCATGGAGGGCAAGGAGTGCATCCTGCGTCGATAAATGTGGCCTGAAACCTATCATATTAAAGGGAATTATGTTCATCTCTTCAAGGTGGTTTTGGAGTCGCTGGAGTACAATTCGTTCCATAAGTTTGCCTACGTTTGACGTGAGCATTATTGGTCGCAGGTTGCTGACGGCTATTTTCTTTCCTGGCTTAGGGATGAATACCATCTTGCCTTCTTTCCACGTGATATGGAGAGCAAGCGTGCTACGGCAAACTCCGTTTCTTCAGTTGAAACCGAGCGACGAAACCGCGAAAGCGATCCCGAATAGGCAAAAGTGCCACACACATCTCAACGACGTTTAGAACGCAAACGAAGAACGTCGACCAAAGCGCGGGTCTACTTTTATGCACCTTCGGGAGTGACAGCCTTGACTTGGTTCATGGAGATAATATACTGACTCCTTGGCTATTCGAAAGTTGAACGGCTTCTTTTAATAAATATTTAAGTCCATTATATCATGTCAGTGACTAGATTATACAAAAAAAGTGAAATAAGGCTATAAACGCGGCACTTCGCTTTACTTGAGTGCATAAAATACCAACTGTTCTATTTACTTTGGATGACGTTTTGGTTTACACGCGCACAGGGCACGAGCAGTGACGCGAATGATTCCCGTCGGGGGAGATCGCTTAGCTAAAAGCGTTCCTGCTGCTGACGTTCCGGTCGCCCTGAGCGGGCCGCCGGCAGCGGAGCGGACCGTCAGCAACGGTCAGCTAAAACTCTCTATCAAATTTGAATAGGCTGAACTGGCCAAAGCTGCGGACTCGTTACAGTCGTCTTCCAGTTTTCGACGTTACGCATTGGAGGAGCACAAGTGGCAGCCCCCTACATTCACCGAGGGGCTGGTAGCCGAAACCCTGCCCCCCCCCCTCCCCCCCGCCCCCCTCCCTTAGCGACGCCAGGAAGGAAAAAAAAAACGAAGAAATAAATTTCTAACAGCCGACTTTTGTGGATAACGCGCAGCGCCGGCCGCGGCAGACTCGACCATCCCAGAGTTGTGCACTGCACAACTCTGGCATGGTCGAGCCGCGCCGACCGCCTTCGTTTTCAGTAGCGGGAAGTACGTGCACTAGCCTCAGTGAACGTGCATTCATAATGGCGTGCGTCAGAAGGCATGCTATCACTACAGTGAACTAGAATACTTGGGTATTCTAGTTCACTATACTATCACCTTCCTGCCGAGCCGAACCGCCCCCTGACGCAGCTGCAAAAGGTGCTTTCGAGGCTTTGCATTTTCCCGCCAATGCCCCCGTTTCTTCTTCTTGATACGAAGCCGTGGTTTCTGCATTTTCAAAGCAGCAGTAAGCGAGCGGATTACATGCGCTGCTGTGAAATCTGAGCAAGCTGTTATAACTTTGCGGGCCGTAAATAACCATAAGTGTGCATTTGCATGTGCACCATGGTCGCAAACTCAGGGTTTCGTGCACTCTACATCCACAGTGACTGCGCAAAACAAGCTGTCTCCGCTAGTAGTAGCAGACGACACGGGTGACACGGTTGAGCGAATGTGCAAACAACGGAGACCGACAGGCGAACGGTCCGTTGAGGCGGCGTCATTATGGCTCCACCGTGCACATTATTTCGTCTCTGCGACAGTTTCCTTTCGAGCAAGGAAAGTACGCGGTAAACTTTGGTTCCACCAAAAAAAAAAAAAATGGCACAAGTTTGCAGGGGTCATCTGTAGCTGTAGGGGCATTCGCGGTGGTATGCTTTAACAAAAATTTAATTTTGTTTACACCGTCAGAATATGCGTGAGTTTAACGTTACCTAAAAATGTGCGGAGATAAGGCATGGTTATTCTGGGGACGGGTCATGTGGCAGTTTACTCTGCTGAGTGTGGGTCGTCTTTTGAAGTGCATGAGATGGACGCATGGATCTCGACGGACATGTGGAAAAGTCTCGGGTGAGGATAGTGCGAAATATTCCGCCAAAATTAAAAAAAAAAGAATGCGCGAAAGATACGACTTACAGAGCTAGCTAAACCGCGACAGAGATATATCCAAGACAACATACAGACGATTAAAACGGTTGGCCTCTACGGACATTTTACGGAATGTTTAGCTATAGCCACACGTACGTCTTCCTACCACAGAACGGCAAGCCAGCTGGTAGTGTATGATGTAACTAGAATTGCTTAACGACATGGCGAGCGGCTTCGTAGAACATATGAGGGGTCGGGGAAAATTGTAAGAGAGTGGCGCAGCGCTATCGTTCGAAGCGGAGGGCAATCCACTGAGAGACGGCGTCGTTGGGGGTCAATCCAGCATTGTGCATCCTCGATTTACCGGTCCTGGATTGCCCGCAGGCAGACCGACGACTGCCGTCCTGTTGGAGGACTCCATGCGAGAATGAGCGCCGGATCTCGCCCCGGGTTGTCCTCGGATGGTCCCGGACTGATAATCGAGGGTTCCCATTATTATCTCGCCTGCGGTGACTATTTCATCAAAGATAAGGACAGTAGCGGAGGCTCTCTTCCAAGAAAGAATTTCAAATCGTAGGGTTGACCTATTGCGCTTGAATGCTGCACGAAGCCGCTCACCAGGTAGTCAAGTGCTAATGTTGCTGCGTGCACTTCAAGATAGCTTAATTCGTGGTAAAAAGACGTACGGTTTTAGTTCGACATTCCGTATATTGTCACGCGAATTCACGTAGTGGCCAACAGTTTGAAGCGTCTCGTTGTTTTCTGTGATACCTCCGGCGGTTCAACCTGCTGTAAGTCCTATCGTCCACGCATTTTTTTTGTATACGTATATATATAATTTTGGCGACATACTTGGCAGGCTCTTCACGTCCGACACCACATAACCTGAATTATAAGCGAGCTCAAAAGTATGAATAATGCTTAGCTGAGTGAACTGCCATATGACCAGTTCTCAGACTAATCATATGCCTTGTCCGCATACATTTTCAGGCCAAGTTAAACTCTCGGATATCGCTATTTTGAAGGTGTAAACAACGGGCATCCTCGATTTACCAGTCCTGGACGGTCAGCGGGCAATCCGAGGACTGCGTTCGGACCGGAATTCGCACCATAGGAATACATGAGAACATTGAGCGCCGGATCGCGTCTCGGGCACTCCGCGGACGATCCTGGACTGATAATCGAGGATCGAGGCCCAATATTGCCTAGAGCTGCGAACTCACCTACAAATGTAGTACTGTACTTGCGTCCGCAAACGGCTGACGCTTGCGCAGGCATGTCTTTTTTCGGGTGGAACCAATATTTAGGCGTGTACTTTCCTACAGACGCGATAATGCGCTTGGTGGAGCCCATCTCGACGGACCATTCGCCGAATTATCCGTTAATTCGCACCAGGGGATGGCCATGGCAAGGGGTGTGTTTCAGTGTCAGAACAACCCCCGAAATTTATGCATGCAGAAATATGATATATATTGTTTAGGATTCCGGCGCAGTCACTCTTTCCTCTTTTTTAGTTTTCCGGTGGCCTGTATTACTGGTTTTAACTTCGCTCAGCAGCTCATTGTGCCAGGCGTTTACCAGCTCTCAGGGAATAACCAATGTTTAACGCGTGCTTTAGTGCCAGGTAGCTATAGATGCATGCATTAGAAAAGCATTTAGGGCTCGTTCATCAGGCGACCGAGCCCTCAATGAAACCGCGTCAACTACGTCGTCTGCTATGATCAAATTCGAGACGACTGCCGAAACACAGTGGCGCTGCCACGCATCACGGATTACTCTTCAGCTTGCAAGCCACATTGCGCTTTTCGAACAACAGAAAACGCAAGGAGCCATAAAAAAAAAAAAAAAGGCGGATGAAAATTATTTCGTCCGAACCCCTCCCTACAAACCCGAGCGTCCCAGTTAAAGAATGCTATGCATTCAGATGATTCAAACTTCGCGTTGCCGAACACCATCTGGATCCGCTGCTCAGCGTCGACGTTTCGAAGCCAAGTATTCTAGTTCACTATAATTCAAACCACCAGTACTCGATAGCTATATCATAGAGTTAATACCATTGAGTTTCTTAGTAAGAAAGAAACTCTATGGTTAATACTACTGACTCTATGGTCGATAGCACATGATACTCTCGCAGCGCCCCTACACGGTTCGCTGCTTTCCCCCTCCATCACTTAATGGAATCACTTCGAGCTACTAGCACTACTAGTTAAAATTAGTTTAATGTTTTGTTTCCCTAGTTTCAGTGACACCAGTGGCATATGCACATTTTTGTTTTTGTGAGGAGCTCCGTGTTTTGCGTGCTGTACGTGTTGTACCACCGTTAAACCCGCCGTGCTGTGCGCACCACCGTCACCGGAGCGCCTGAGTACGACCGGCTTGTTTGGGCTGCTCACTTTAGGGCGTGCGAGGCCGATGTATAAACGCGCGCGACTGTTTTTTAAATGCGATTGCTGTAAATGTTGCATGACATTCGACCTTGTGCGTGCAATAGGTTAGTGAGTGCATTTCGTGGCCTAATGTCAGTTGCGTAACGATAAGCGGGGATTGAACAAGCGTGCAAGTTCGTAAGGGTAATAATATGCCGTGTAGATGAAATCAATTGCAACTTTACCGAGAAATTGTTAAAGTCAGAGATTTTTGACGAGATAGAAATTGACACTTTTTGTCGGCAACGCAAACGTGTGCATATCGACATTCTGGCAGCCAGGTTCCTGAAATTTGCGTACACGCTTTCTTTTTACTGTCACATTGAATAGTGCTTTTCAAAATTCCCGCACAAATAAAGTAATGAGCACGCTTGAAGTCGTGAATGAGGGCACCTATGCATCGTTGTTTCAGAAAGAACAAAATACTTTTGCTGCACTCTCCATTGTATAGGCAAAAAAAAAAAAAAAGAACCAGCACTATAGTGGCTCTTCAGCGAAAGCATGAGAATGTCATTTGTACGCGATGGTTCTGCTTTTACTCTATGTCACCGCCTTTGGATGTTTTCATGGAAACAAAGCAGATTCACGCTTAGTTGCGTGTACCAGCTCACTTCACGTGTAGTTGCTTGCTCTCTTGTATGCCAGCCGTTGGGAAACCAATTTTCTGCTTTGTACCTTCTTTCTGCTCCCGAAACGCAGATGTTTTCAGTTCATTTGATCGTTTTCCCAAGCAAGCTGTGGTGTGATGTGTCTCGGAGAGAGAGAGAGAGAGAGAGAGAACTTTCTTTGAAGCGACCCATGTCCAGTCTGCCGAAAATGAGGTTCTGGTGGGCTGGAAATGCACTTATAAGCACGTATTGGCTACTGTCGCGTTATGTGCCCTCTGTGGCGAGTTCAAATTTCTTAATAGTACGGAAAGTACATATCTGTTGGACGGTTTTCTGGCGGTGGAGAGATGCTCCTCAACAGTGCTCTCATTTGGATGGCAGGTCAGTGCACAACACGGCATGGAGCCGCAGTGCTGTCACAACATATTCTTGTGCACTGCTCACCACTACCGCCAAACAGGAAGAGGCAAGTGCTCGGTGAATGTACACTTGCAGTTTTACCATAAGTCTGCAAGGGGAGGGACGTTGAAAGACTGTTGAAGTTTCCACCTTTCGCTTTTGCTTCCATTCTAGGTGCCGTTCCATTGATCTGCACTGCCGGCAATGGTAGCCTTGACGCTGCGAGCACCGCAAGTGGCCACCATTGCTGCCACGGCCGCTGCTGCTGCTGGAGCAGTGGTGGCCTACCTCTGGCTGAGACTGCGAGCATCGGCCAGGAGAGGCTTCGTGCCTGTCGGACGCCTGGCGAACCTTTTCATCGACCCCATCAAGTCCGTCGCTGGTATCGAGGTGCCCTACGCGGATGGCGCAGTCACGGGACCGGTCTACCAAGGGCTTCATGACAGGTTCAACAGTTGCCAATGCACCAACTGCTCATTTGCTTGACTGTTATAGTTGATACGTTGCTGAACTGAATCGCTAATTTCAGCTGATTCAGTGGTCGTTGTTGGTGCATTAAAAATGCCTGAGAGTACTGGCATGTTGGTGTCGCCTCACAGGTGTCAGTAGTAGTAACATGCAGAAGACTGCACGGTAGTTTTGTAGACAACAGTGCAGAACTTTATTTAGAAACTTGTCATTCATCAGCAATGTTCACGTAAGAAAAAACTTCACAAAATAATTGTAGGGGGGGGGGGAGGGGTAAAAATGAGTTTGCTCTGCCTTATTTTGCAATCTTTTAGCACAAAAGTCTGAGATTTTTCGGCTGCCCTGTAGTACACTCGTGCGATTCTGAGCGGACTTAAAAACGTAACGTTGAAGTTGTGCTTCAGTAAAGTTGAATGCTGACATTTTCTTGCTTGTTTTGTTAGTATTGTTCATTTTTACTCAGATATACCACTTTTAAAGGCGAAGGCCTTGTATGTCCTATTATGAGGTTAGGTGGCAGCGTTGTGACTGAAAGATTGTCATTTAAATATGTCATCAAGGGCGCACCATGTCTCGGAAAGAGCACAGAAGTGTTGACACTTCGATATTTTGTCTGACAGTTCAATCATATTTTACAGCATTATGGGACTTTGCAGCAAAATTCCAAATGAGAAAAAGCAAATTATTGTGGCAAACTTGATATGGGTAACAAGACAGCATTTTTTTTAAAGGTGCAATAAGCAATTTTTCAGTACATGACTACTTTCTAAATGGTTTCTCAATTGAGTTTGTCAAACTTTTTTGTGGCTCAACTGTGTGGTTCAAGTTGTGTAATTCTTTATTTTTTATTATTTAATGCGAGCCTTGGTTTATTGCTAAAGTTTTAAGGGTGAGATTAAGCTACTGCTTTTCAATATCTGAGTGTTCTTATGTTTGGTTTGCACCAGTTTCATGGTTAATGTCATGGTTTGATCTCAAGGTTATGTTTTCAATGCACCCTTTACACAGATTGAATCTGGTCACAATTCATTGCATCTATACCGCAGTACTCGCTAGGGTGTCGGAACGAAATGTTTTTCGTTCCGGTTTCTGTTTCGTTGCATAAATGAAAGTTCCGTTTCGTTTCAGCTCCGGAACGAAAAAAATAATGGTTCGTAACGGTTCATAACCAACCGTTCGTGTTTGCGCGAGAAAAATTGATATTTATGAAATTGTTAAAAAGGATTGAAAATTGTGAAATTACGTTAAGAAGATGAAGTGATACTTAACAATTTTTTTGAAAAATATAATTTTTGAAAAACTCGTATAGTTGTGGTCTTATTGTTAAAAGTTTACAACGGTCTGTCTTGCAGAACACTGAAAAACGCCTGTTTTTAATCTTAGAAGAGATTGTGTGCGAGTATGTAGCAATGGATAAACATCAGTACCTTCAGCAAACCCCCCCACCCCCCCCCCCCCCCCACTTCCACCGTATATATCCGAACGAAGGGATAACAGCACGAAAATTGGTGAATAATTATTGTGGACTTCCGCACAGCAAACGTATTTTTCTAAAATACTATAATAGATAGGAGTGCCCTGCCCCACACTGTTGCTTCCGAGCTGCTTATGAAATATTTTCCGCTGTGCTCTGGCAGCACTTGCTTACAAGTGCAACATGACTTCTAGCTGTTTGCATTGAGTGTGCGTCTGTAATCCGCTTTTTGCGCTGCTAGTGGTGTATGCTGGTTTTCATGCAAAAGGTTGTACGCTTTGCTCCTTGTTCTTATGTCGTGTTTTAAGATATTCGTGTTTCTTTATGTATCACACTTTTATTACAATAAATAAATAAATAAGTAAATAAATAAATAAATAAATAAATAAATAAATAAATAAATAAATAAAAATAAATAAATAAGGCCGCGACGTCTGCATCAAAGCCAGATGCCCGTGGCAATCACGCGTGGACCTCAGCAGCACCTATCTGCATAAACGGAGAGAGTATGGAAGCAGGCAGCAAGCCTTCTGAACGAGAGTGGGTGCCATAGAGACGAAAGGCGATTTCATGCTAGCAAATCGACGGCAATTTTCCATTTCGCTGAATGGAAATTGAATGAATCCTGAAACACATGAAATTGCCACTCAAACCGAAAACCGAAACGGAATTTTTTCGGTTTCGCTCTTGAACGAAGTAATAAATATCGTTACATTTTCGTTTTACTTTTTTGGTTTACTTGTGTACGTTGAAGTTGACATAGCTAAAAGGCGGGTCTATAGATTGAACCGTAAATTCTCGGTACTGGCCGGCATTATAGGTACTGATCGCTGCAATCGGTATTAATTGGTACAAAAGGCGATATTTTATAAGAGCAGTCGCAGGTCTCACTGCGGCGGAAGCGAAGCTGTCGAGGTTGTTGTTGTTGTTGATGATGATAATTAGTGTCTTCCCCTTTGAATCGGTCTGACGGCCTGCGCCATCTCGCCTATGCTAGTCATTTAATTAAATTTAGTTAATCTACAACTCGAATTTCTTTTTAATTCTCCACTGTCGCTATCTCTGGCTGTGATGACACTTTATAGACTTCTTCCATATGCTTTTTTATCACGAATACTCTAGCCGCTGTTTAGTAATATCTACGGCTGACTAGTTAATGCTTCCAACAACTGCAAAGCCAAGTGCCCCAGGAAAGAGGAATCCCCCCCCAGTTCTAGCTGGCTGAAACTTTTGGCATTCTATTGCTACGTGGTCGATTGTTTCCTTAATCCTGCCACAGCCCACACATGTCTCATCCTGGGGCGACTATTTCCTCATGTAAGTTCTAGTTTTCAAGCAGCCCGCCCTGGCCATCAAGAGCAACGCACTACCTTTATTGTTGTGTGTTGTGGTAAAAGTTCTTTCTCCGAATCTTTGGTTTGCCTGCTCTACAGATTCCCATAGTCCTTCTTTGCCATCCTCTCCGCTCACATGAGCGTCTCTGCTCCTTTTACTTTCTTTTTAGCTGCCCCCCCCCCCCCCCCCCCCCCCATTGATTGCTTCCCCCGATAAAGCTATAGTTAGTCGCCAGCTTTCGCGTCCTCTTTCGCCAATGGGTGTCCACACATTTAAGATATAGGCATACTCTGGCTGCCCACTCCTCCACAACTAAATGTATAAGCCTCTCCTCAAAACGTGTTTTACTTTGCGCTCCCCCGGCTTCAAATGAAGCCTAGCCTATATCACCCTGTACAGCCTCATCCGTAGTCTTACTGGGAGCCACACACGCACGCACACACACACACGCACACACACGCACACACACATGCACACACACACGCACACCCACACACAAACGAGCGCGCACGCACACACACACACACACACGCGCGCGCGCGCGCACGCACACACGCACACACACATGCACACACACACACACACACGCGCGCGCACGCACGCACGCACGCACGCACACACGCATGCACGCACGAGCGCACGTACACTCACCACGCGCCCGCACGCACACACAACACGTGCATACGCAGCCACACACACACACCCGCGCGCACATGCGCACTCACGCACGCACACACACGGGCGCGCACGCACACACACGCACGCGCGCACGCACAGACACACGCACGCATGCACGCACGTGCACACACACGCACGCACGCGCACACGCAAACACGCACACACACATGCGCACGCATGTGTGTGTGTGTGCACAGACACACGGACGCACGCACACGCACACTTACACGCACACACACGCGCGCACACACAGACACTCACGCACCGACACACACACTCTAAGAAAAAAGGGTAGAAAAAGGGAGGAAATCGAGGGTTTTCTCCCCCGAACCAGCGAGATTCTCCATTTAGCTAATTACACGTAGCGCCCTCTGTACGGCCTCTACGAAACACCGAAACGGGGGAGGAATATTCTCCCCTGTCGTCTGCAATCTGCTGTCGGCGCCGACGCCGAAAACGAAACCGTTCATCGTTGCACTGTGGCTTTCGCCGATCGGGCGCATACGACGACTATGAGCAACAGCTCCCCTGCGGTGCGCTGCTTGCTTGTTTTCTCGCTGTCTTTCTTTTTATTATTACTATGTGCCCGCCACGCTAACGTACGGCTCGCCAGCCGTGTGTTTGAAGCACATTCTGTGGGCACCGCTGCATGCTTGCTGTGGGCGACTCGCCTGCGCCCTGTTCAACGTTACCACTGCATTTGTGGACGTTTTATACTGACGCCAAAGGGTAAAAGAGGTCAGCGATGATAACAAACTTCCCCTTTTTTCGTCAACGAGCACGGACCGCAGCGCATCAGTCACCAACAACAAAAAGCCCCCATTCGGTAACTTCTTGGCTGCATGGTTGCCAGACCAGCGGTGCGCTCTACGCTAAAAGAGCGAAGGTGAGGCAATGAGTGTCATTACCCAAACTGTCCAAACATACCTGCCGTGCTGCTTCGTGAAACGTTTTTCTTCTTTGATATATTTTACTGCTTCTTACAAAACGACAAATTAATAAAAGTTTGCAATTGCACGGGTTACATTTGACGAAATAACAAAACCCACCTAAGGCTCACGCACTACCGTGGGTTATCGAAACAAACAACGATCTCACTGTTCCTACCTGCATTCTCGGGCGATCAGGGTTATAAATACTTTGTGGCCATATCAATGTTTAGTGGCTTGTGATCATGCGGACATGTCAAAGTGTACTATATGTGGTGGTGTATACGTGTATTATGCTTGCGATGTTGTGTGTTGCGTGTATTGTGCGTTGGCAGTGCCTTTCGCAGTGTTGTGTATGTGTATGTATGTCGATTTGTGCTATGTTTCTTCCCAATATGTGCCCGCCCAAATGCGGCGTCCGTGATGTTGGCTTAAATGCTATAATAATATGCGTTATCCGTAAAGAAAACCAAGGAAACGCCTTGATGTACGTACCCACTGATGGTGATGCTTAGTAGCTGCCCCATCCCCACCCCTACTTTTTTTTAGGGGCGAAGCTCCTTAAGTCATGGGTCTGTCCATCCCTTGTGTCTCGTGGTACGTGACCGCCGCATGCTTTCGGAGATGTCGCAAAGTGGGCCGCGTTGCACGCGCAAGAACCGGCTGCAACCGGCAGCGCAAACTCGGCACCGGGAGCGCGAGCTTGTCTGTGTTCGCCAACGGAGGCGCGAGCGCACGTGCACTGCGAGGGGGAGATCACGCAAGAGATCACGCCACGAACGCAGGCAGTCGTTCTCGGAGATCGAACGAGACGCAAGGACCTTTGCTCGTTTCCTCTCGTCTTGTTCGGGCACAAGTTCGCCCTAAATAAAAGTTCTTTCTTTACCGTTGTGTCCCATCCTACGTGACAAATTGTGGTCGAGGTGCGGGGTAGTCCTCGATGGCGCGGGGTCTTTCACCAGGTCTGGGCCTGGGAGCATTGACTCCGAAAATAAAAGTTGATTTGTACAATGTACGCACACAGTCTTACGTCTTTCTTAATGATGTAATGGGCGAACTTTCACGGGAGAGTTACGGTTACCGATGATCTCCTTCTCTCGAGCTTCGCCCCACTTATCATCATTCATTCCGTGGATATGGCGTGATTTTTTTGCATCATCTATCGGTCATTTTAAAACGTTTACGATTGCTTTACTTCGAGCACGCTAGAGACGAGCATTGTCGAGGATGCGACAGCGACGGATACGTTTTTCGTGTTACCTGCATTGCCTTTGCGCTGAGATTTACGATTGCAGACGATCCGCGTTTTGATGCATCGGTTGTAGCAAGGTAAGACGACTAACAACAACTGGTTGTTCTCAAACGGCAGCATTGGATGCTTGTGATCTCGTGTGCGGTGAACGGCGGGGTTGCGAACCTTTCGGAAATAAAGGCGGCATTTTGAAATCAATCGGTATGACTTCTACTGTGTTTACGGCGGCGCGTTCGCTCTGAACGCGAAAGCGGGGCGCGCAGCGAGACGAATGCAAGAAGTCGCGCATATACGATTGGCGACATCGCTTGCTAACCGCAGTTCTGGTGCTCGGTAGGTAATTTCTTGGTTATTTTAGCGCATTTTAAGCGCGCACAACCACAGTAACCTACGTATTTGTACTTCCTCGATCCTCAAACCGATCAGCTCGCTAGGCCTTTCTCGCATGACAAGCCTTGCTCGGGTGAAGCTGCCAGGGGAGGAACGCTCCTCCATTAGCTCACGAAAGGGGGAAATCTTCCTCCACTCCTAGGGGTAGAAACGCTCCCCTCCCTCTTAAAGGGAGAATCTTTCTACCCCTTAGGGAGGAATATATGATACATTCCTGTTTCACCCTTAAGGGAGAAACTACCACACCCTTTTTTCTTAGAGTGCACGCGCGCACACAAACGCACGCGCACACACACACGCATGCACACACGTACACACGCACGCATGCACGCACGCGCGCATACACACACGCACGCAAACTCGCACACACATGTTCAACCACAGCGCAAACGACGAGACAAAGGATGATAGCAAGAGGACACACGAAGCGCTTCGACGAGACAAAGGGCGATAGCAAGAGGACACACGAAGCGCTTCGTGTGTCCTCTTGCTATTCGTGTGTCATCTTGCTATCGTCCTTTGTCTCGTCGTTTGCGCTGTGGTTCAACATGCATCACCAACTCGCCCAAATTTTCACGTCGCACACACACACGCATGCACACACGCACGCACACACGCATGCACACACACACGCACGTAGGCACGCACACACTTACACGCGCGCGCACACACGCACGCACGCGCACAAGCACACGCATGCACACACGCAAACGCACGCACGCACACACACGCGCGTGCACACGCGCACGCACACGCACGGAGTGCCGGAGTGCCGGGAGGAGTCCCGAGGCGTCCAGGTAGGAACACAGAGCCTCATGGACTGCGTCCCGCTCTCTGGCACTGCCCGGCGGCCAAAAAAACTATTCGAAGGGCCCAGCACTTCTGAGGGCGGGCAGCAGTTCAGCCCTACCTGCCGCAAACTGGGGGCACTCGATCACAAAGTGTGGCAGGGTCTGGACAGTCGCCCGGCAGTGCTGGCACGATGAAGTATCTGTCAGGTCCAAGCGGTGTTTTCGCTCGGCCGTCCACACGCACCCCACCCGGAGGCGCAGGACAGTCGAGCGTTGCTGACGTGGCAGTCGTGCGGCCCGCACGGGTGGTGGGGCCTCTCCAGCGGCCAACCGCGGGTCTGGGTACTGGGCCCGCACGTGCCGCTGGATCAGGAGGCGGGAGTCGTGCGTAGCCGTCTGGTCGCCGTGGGCGAGGGGGGCAGCTCGTGGACGTCAGCGGCCAGCTCGTCTGCCCGCTCTTTGCCTTCCAGCCTTATGTTGCCTGGTACCCAATGCAGCCGCAGGCAAGCGCCCCGTTCAGACAGCCGTTCTGCTTGTCCCGCACATCCCGCACCAGGAGTAAGCGTGGGTCGCCCTTCTGGATTCGCAGAAGGGCCACCCGGGAGTTGCATAGCACGATGGTCGCTCGGGAGGAGGCTCCAGCTACAGTCCCAGGCTGACGTCCACCAGCTCCGTCATGACGGATGAGACGGCGTATACTGCAGCCAGGCCTGCCTGGTGACTCCCCCAGTACAGCAGCCGCGGCTGCCGAACCTTGCCTGTGCCGCATTGAGCCGTCTGATTAGGCCAGGGTGTGGCCCTCCAGGTCGCCCCAGACGACGGCCCGGGCCAGCCCGGGCCAATAGCATCTGTGTAGCAAGCCAGCATGACTGCTCGGCTAACATCGCCGTTTTTTCATTAAATTTATTCTCCCCCTTTCTCTCTCTAAGTTACAAGCGATAGCTTGTACGTACAGTCTTTGTCAAAATTTTGTGGGCCACGGCGACCGTGGCCGGAGCAGGCGCGCGGCCGGGCAGGGGCGCTGCGCTTGCAGCTGTTGGCTGGTTGCGCGGCTAAAGAGAGTGAGAGGAACTTCTGCTCTTGCTTTTGTGGTGTGTCTGGCGCGACAAGTGCTGCGCAAAGTGCCTGCGCTGAAGCGTAGTGCGCCTGCTCTGAGGCACCGTCTCCGCTGCAGTTATCGCGCCAGCCATACAATGAAAGGAAAAAGTTCCTCTCACTCTCTTTAGCCGCTTAACCAGCCAACAGCGGCAAGCACAGCGCCCCTGCTCGGCCGCGCGCCTGCTCCGGCAACGGTCACCGTGGCCCACAAAATTTTGACAAAGACTGTACGTCCCGTATTTACCATATCTTCGTGCCTCCAGGCCACTCATTTGCCGGCACTTCATATTGAGGAAAGCCAAAATGTGGCTGAGCCTTTTACTAGAAGACTTCAAGCGCTCCTCCAGGCTGCTGTACAAGCGCAGGATATCTTCCGTCACTAAGCCACTCGCGGAATCGAATATGGTTGTCACATGATTACGGAGGAAAGTTGAGGTATTTTTAAAGGAAGGATACATGAATTATTCGAAAGAAACGTAACTTTCGTCTTTTACCTGCAGTTTTTCAAATTTTAGCGAAAACTTTAGATTTTTGCATGACAGAACTACAGATTTTTCTGTTCATAACAGCTGTGGTGATACAGCGACCCGATCCCCAGCACGTCGCCGTCATTTCCTCGCCACTATGCGCGCACGGCGCACCTGCACGAAACGTGCACGCGCTGTGACGCGCGATCGTGAATACCGCACATTCGAAAGAGAAAGAAGCGACGTGACAACAAATAAAGAAGAAAAGGAAAGCGGTAGTTGAGCGTCGCATTGTCCTCGAATTTATTGCTTCCTAGAGAATGATAGGCTAGTGCCTGAGGAGCACAATAAAGCGCTGGGCTCACGCTGCTGCCGCCGCCGCAGAGAGGAATCGAAAGAGTTCGGATCGTGCGGGGTGTCGGCCGGGCACGACTCCCGTGTATGCACACGATAAACACCAGGTGTTCGGCCCGACTCGCAAGCAGCCGGAGAGAGTAACAGCATCCACATCACGCCGTGATCGCCTCCCCCGCGCTTCCTTCGGGCGCGCGCACGTGGAGGCGCGTTTCCATGGGGGAAATGACCGGGTGACCCGTCATGCGATTCTAATTGTGCAGATGATGATGACAATGAAATTTTTTATTGTCGTCTCTTTTCAAACGGAGTTACTGCTAGGTAGCCATCACCCTGGCCGTTGCGGGCACGTCGGCCACGACCATTACCTCCGACTCCAAGACCGCACTACGAAATTATGCACGAGAAACAATATCCAAAGCTGCAGCCAAGATAATCCAGAGCAAACCAATCCTCCCCTCACGACATATCCGTTTGATATGGACACCAGCGCACTCGTCTCTCCCGGGAAACGAAATGGCACACGAAGCGGCCCGAGGATTCAGCTACCAGGCCGACTTCGAAGACAACGTGCCGTCATCGATGGGGGGAGGGGGGGGGGAGGGGGGAGGAGGGAGGGATAGGCTGGCGACATATCAACATAACAGAACGCAATTGGTTGCATGGCGCAGGACGCAATCGAGCACCTTCCCACACCCCGTCCTGTGCCACCACAACTTTGGAGCGTGGAGGCGGCGCCGCAGCCTCCACGCTCCAACACATGGTTTGGGCGTGTCCCAGTAATTGTGCAGACCGTTGATGATGCAATTCGAAAAAGGAAAGCGGCCGCCAGGTATTGTTGGGAAAAAGGTTATATTACTGGCAGTGGGTGATAGCCTTTATAAAAAATGTAGCTTTTCCCTCGAGCCATTGGTTATCGATGCACAGACGACGTCACGATGACGTGCACGGTTTAGCGCGATGAAGCAATGATGAGAGGGCGCTAAACAGAGAAACAAACACTCAGGTTGTGTTTAACCGCCACCTCTCAGCGGCCGTGATTTAACACTCACGCCCATGACATCAAAGGCCCCCTTTGCGATACCTCCGTGACGACACTATAGGAGGAAGGCACAACAGAATTTCAAGAAAGTGGCAGTGCGAATGACCTTTTTTTTGTTATCGCAGGAACATCGATCAGTCTTCCACTGGCAGACTGATAGACATGAGAACGATGTATACTCGTATTTCTGTATTTCTATCTCGACAACCAAGCAAAGAGGGTTTTTTCGTCCCCCAGCCCCTGTTTGGGGGCATTGCCTATCAGTTCGATGGTTGCGATCAGAAACGGCCGCGGCAAGCCCCACGCCCGCGGCGATGCACATACAAACATCCGGACCTGCGGGGTAAAATACCCGCGCTAGCCGTCAAATAGCGAGCGCAAAATTAGAATCACGAATAACCTATGGTAGCCTCTTTCTGATGCGGTGGCTTTAATTTATTGTAAGGCAAAACCTTAATTTTCCACGTTTCATGGAACGCGTCGTGAGGTACGGAAATCGTGCGGTGCAGAAAGTCGGAGTGAGGATCGCGCGCCAGGAAAGGAAAACAGCGGTGCGTTAGTAGGGCTCTGAGAAAGAGTGACGCAGAGCGCGTCGGTAGCCGTGCCAAATGAGGTAGGTCACAGCTGCGCGTGCAATACGAGCCGCCCTGAGAGGTGACGGTACCAATGAGGGCGGTACGTTCACTTCTGCTCCTGGTGATGGCTAGCTAGCGGCAAGAGCTTCGGAGGGCGGCGTTCAGAAGGCTGGCCAATTGATGACGGATGCAGCCGCAATGTTCAACAGAAATTTCAACAGAAATAAACAGGAGGTCCAACCAAGCTTTCAGCTTCCTTAATTTTCATTCATTTATTTATTCGTATACTGTCAGCCCTGTTTGGGTTATTACAGGAGCAGAAATAAGAAAACAAAAAGAAGAAACAATGAAGACAGCCGAGTTACAAGCGTTGAATCACAAAGCCATACAACAATATATGCAACATAGTACATGGGAAAGTGATGAAGAAACAACTCACATATTTGCACTACGCCGTCATAGACACAATAGAGACACAGCATATCTATAAAGGAATAGACGCACATATTGGACAATTTCCTAGGCGTTATTACAAAAAATGGTGGCTTTAAAACCTTGAAAGGCAGTTTTTGACATTGAGGTTACGAGGAAATCAAATACTGAATTCCATTCTGTTATCGCCCTACAGGAAAGAAATTAAACTTGAAGCAGTCATTGTGGAGGAGGGGAGGAGAAATATAGATACCGTGACGGAGCCTTGTTGGCGCGTTCATAGGAACTCATAATGTCGGTTTCTTTTTGTAAATGTCGTGACTTGGCCAACTTAACTGAACAATCCACTGCAAAAAAATTCCGCCATCTCCACGAAGTGAATGATGATGAGAGGGGCGAAGCAAAAATGCTTATCGGTAAAACCGTGAAACATTCGCCCGCACATCATATAAAGACTCGACACGTCAAGCTTTCCACAGCTCCGTTGACAAGCCTGTCGATGACGTCGATGTTTGTGGTGGTTATGTAGGGGTTGTTTTGGACGATGAGAATCTCCATGGGTAAGTTGGCGAATTCGGTGTGTGACATTTTAGCCACCTTGGCCGTCGCCTTCTGCAGAACGTCTTGTGTCGTGTACCCCCGGTACATGTCTTGAGCTCGCAGGCGACGAACGACAACCTCTTCTTCTTCCTTTCTCCTTGTTGGGTAGCAACGAACGCGTTGAACGTTTTGTCCTCTTCGGCCAATCTTTGGTTGGCCAATCCCTAGGGGGATCCTGCCACAATCATCATTAATGTGCCGTGCCGTATACAGCAGCAACGAGGGACGGGACAGGGCCCGAGCAAGAGGAGCTTCGCCTCTTAAATCTTTTCCATGGGGGGCCAATGATTACAACACGATACTGCGATATTATCCCCCGGAAGCGTCTCCCGTTTTAAAGCGAGGCTTTACTAACCTACTTGAGCAGAGTTTCGCCATCGCCAGCAATGTAACCTTAATTTGACCGCAGCAGCACCGTAGCCTTGGCAACACATCACGTGACTCGCTGCGAAGAGCTCCGCCGCCGCTACCGCGTCAGCGTCTTGGAGCATGCGGTCTCCGCAGCTGGGTAGCCGCCTGACCACGTGACTCGCCGCGCGCTTGGCTAAGAGGAGCACCGCGCTCGCCTAGTCAGTGCGAGTTTGGCCATGGATGTGTGTGTGTGTGTGTGTGTGTGTGTGTGTGTGTGTGTGTGTGTGTGTGTGTGTGTGTGTGTGTGTGTGTGTGTGTGTGTGTGTGTGTGTGTGTGTGCGAGCGAGAGAGAGAGAGAGAAATAACTTTATTACGTTCTTTGGGTATTGCGTCTTGCGACGTGGTGGGTGTTCCTCGTCCAGAGGTCCTGTCTAAAGGGCGCCGGTGGCTGCTCTGGCGATTGTTCGGCACTGCTCGGCCGCTTGTGGCCTGAATGTCCAACGAGACGAAAGATCCACCGAGTCTGAAGGTCCAATCGAGCCTGAATGTCCAACAAGACGAAAGATCCAACGAGACGAAAGGTCCAATTGAGCCTGTATGTCCAACGAGACGAAAGATCCACCGAGTCTGAAGGTCCAATCGAGCCTAAATATCCAACGAAATGAAAGGTACACTGAGAGGAAGGGTCTAACAAAGGCCCCACTGTTTCATTCAAGACACGAATTTTTTTGAAGGTTAAGCCAATAGCCATAGGTTCAAGTGTGTTGTTCCAAATGTTACACTACGTTAATAAAATGAGCGTAGTGACAGTGCAGGTAGTCGTGTGCAGGCCTCTTTTCTGCGTCAATATAAAGCGTTGCGCATGAACGTGCCGTACCGGATGGCTTTTGTCAACCTCCTCAAAATAGTTCCGCCAGAAAACAAACAATAAAGTGTGATTTTGAGTATGGAAATCTATAAGACTAATCTGTTTGTTCGCCGCATAGAGTACCATCGTATGATTAATGGCGTGTGAGACTGGCCCGGAAATCACAAAATTTCGCCAATTACTCTTAAGCTAGGAGAACAAACTTCTGCTCAATTGATTTTTAGCAACGTATGGGCTATCTTCTCGAGTTAGCTGGAACACTCCTTAATGGTTGACTAGAATTAACGTGCGCACAAAAACATCTGAACCGCCTATGAGAATAAATAGTTGCATTCAAGCAGCATCGGCGGCTGGCGCTCTGTCTCTTGTTCGCTCCTTCGTTTCAAGTATATTTGTCCATTCCTCAATAGTTGTATGTTGCTCCATCCGAGAGCGATCCGAGAGCGATATCCGACAACGGTATCCATTATCCCGATATCCATTACGAAAATATTAATGATTTGATAAAACAGGGATTTCGGAACAAAATATACAGCCAGTATTTTGCGGACAGCCATGCATGGTGGAGGGCGCTTGTGGCCTGAATGTCCAACGATACTAAAGGTCCAACGAGTCCAAAGGTCCCGGCAATTCCTCACGTGATCAGCCAGCCTGAATGTCTAACGAGACGAAAGGTCCAATCGAGCCTGAATGTCCAACGAGACGAAAGATCCACTGAGTCTAAAGGTCCAATCGAGCCTGAATGTCCAACGAGACGAAAGATCCACTGACACTAAGGGTCCAACAATACTAAGGCCCCACTGTTTCAGTCAAGACACGCATTTTTTTGAAGATTAAGCAAATAGCGATGGCTACAAGTTTGTAGTGCCAGACGTTACACTACGTTATTACAATGAGCGTTGTGACAGCCCAGGTAGTCGTGTGCAGGCCTCACTTTTGTGTCAGTATAAAGGGTTGCACATGAACGTGCTGTACCGGATGGCTTTCGTCAACCTCCTCAAAATAGTTCCACCACAAAACAAGCAAAAAGTGTGATTTTGAGTATGGAAATCTATAAGACTAATCTGTTTGTTCGCGGCACAGAGTACCATCGTATGATTAATGGATTGTGAGACTGGCCCGGAAATCACAAAATTTCGCCAATTACTCTTAAGGTAGAAAAACGAACTTCTGCTCAATTGATTTTTTTAGAAACGTATGGGCTATCTTCTCGAGTTAGCTGGAGCACTCCTTAATGGTTGGCTAGAATTAACATGCACACAAAATCAGCTGAACGGCTTCGAGAATAAATAATTGCATTCAAGCAGCACCAGCGGCTGGCACTCTCTCTCTCTCTATCTTGTTCGCTCCTTCATTTCAAGTATAGTTGTCCATCCCTCAATAGTTGTATGTTATTCCATCAGAGAGCCATCCGAAAGCGATCATCATCATCATCATCATCACCAGCCTGTCTACGCCCACTGCAGGGCAAAGGCCTCTCCCATTATTCTCCAATTACCTCGGTCCTGTGCCAACTGTGACCAATTTATCCCCGCAAACTTCTTGATCTCATCTGCCCATCTAACTTTCTGCCGCCCCCTACAGCGCTTGCCTTCTCTAGGGATCCACTCTGTTACCCTTAATGACCAGCGGTTATCTTGCCTTCGCATTACATGCCCTGCCCACGTCCATTTCTTCTTCTTCTTAATTTCTACTAATTAAGTTTGCTCCCTGACCCACTCCGCTCTCTTCTTGTCCCTTAATGTTACACCTATCATTTTCCGCTCCATTGCCCGCTGAGTCGTTCTCAATTTAAGTTGAACCCTCTTAGTGAGCCTCCAAGTTTCTGCCCCGTAGGTGAGTACCGGTAAGATGCAGCTGTCATACACTTTATTCTTCAACGACAATGGTAGGCTGCTACTCATTATCTGAGAATATCTGCCATATGCACCCCACCCCATTCTGATCCTTCTAATTATCTCTGCCTCATGGTTGGGATCTGGGTCACAACTTAGCCTAAGTATATATATTCGCTTACCACTTCCACTGCCTCGTCATCTATCTCAAACTGCTGTGCTGTCCCGAGGTTATTGATCATTACTTTATTTTTTGCATATTAATTTTCAGGCCCACGGTTCTACTCTGTTCGCCCAGTGCGGAAAGCATGCTTTGCAATTCGTCCCCCGAGTTACTTAGCAAGGCAACGTCATCAGCGAATCTGAGGTTACTGAGGTATTCTCCATTAACCCTTACTCCCACCTGTTCCCAATCCAACGTTCTGAATACTTCTTGTAAGCATGCTGTGAATAACATTGGAGAGATTGTGTCTCCTTGTCTGACACCCTTCCTTATAGGTATTTTACTGCTCTCCCTATGGAGGATGATGGTAGCTGTAGACCCATTATAGATATCCTCTAGTATTCTTACATAATGCTCATCTACCCCCTGGTTCCGTAATGCCTGAATGACTGCTAGGGTTTCGACAGAGTCAAATGCTTTCTCATAATCTATGAAGGCTATATATAGGGGTTGAGTATACTCAGCGCACTTCTCTATCACCTGATTGATCGTGTGAATATGGTCCATTGTTGAATAACCTTTACGGAACCCTGCTTGTTCTTTAGGTTGACTGAAATCTAAGGTTGCAGAGATTCGGTTAGCGATTACCTTGTTAAATACCTTGTAGACGACTGACAGTAAGCTGATCGGCCTGTAATTTTTCAAGTCCTTCATGTCGCCTTTCTTATGGATTAGGATGATGTTCGCGTTCTTCCAAGATTCCGGTACCATTGCGGTCATTAGGCATTGCGTATACAGGTTTGCCAGTTTTTCAAGTACAATTTCTCCGCCATCCTTCAAGAGGTCTGCTGTTATCTGATCCTCGCTCTCGGCAGTGGTAGAATACTCGCCTGCCGAGAGCGATATCCGACACCAATATCCATTATCCCGATATCCATTACGAAAATATTACACATGTGTTAAAACGGGGATTGCGGAACAAAATATACAGCCAGTATTTTGCGGACAGCTACGCATGGTGGAGGGTTACTGATTAATTGATGATGCCTAATGACCTATAACGGGCGCTAAAATGTAGACACTCTGATGCTTTTGCGTCTCCTAAGTTACCCTGCGTAGTCACCAACCTCAAGTGTGTGCTCAGTAGCGCAGTCAGTACCTTTCATACTGAGCTGCGGGTGCGTTGCAGTAAATTTAACATAAAGGGGAGATGGGCTTAGTAAATTAAACGTATTGTGAGGATGTGCACAATTAAGCACTGGGACGCTCTTGAACCGAAGAGGCCGGGTATTTCTCTATTACGTCACCGCTGTCGTCGTGTGGCGTAAATTTTCAATGTTTTTTAAATGTTCGTATTGTTCTTCGGTTAAAAAAACGTCTTTCACGGCTGGTATGGTGTTGAGTGGGTGACCAAAGGCTGGCTCCATTGAAATATACTGTTGCATTGGGCCTTCTTAACCCCTTTAAAAAAGAGACAGGTAAAGACCTGAACAAAGAAAAATGAGAGAATTAAGAAGATGTGACAGCAGGGGTTTTACCGAAATTCCGAGTATATATGCACACAGGTCGCTATTTCCTTTTAGTGTTTCGACTTCGCGCACAACTTTATACTAGTTTCTTTGTTAACCTGGTCGACTGAACACAAGCTAAACGTATCTGCCTTTTGAAAATTCCGCTTTCCGATGCGTAAGTGCTAAATTTGGCGAGTAAGCTTGAAGGACGATTTTTCTAGGTTCTAAAGCTCATACCTCTCGATTATGCAGAAGTGTAAATAGATATAATTACTGCAAAAATGTATTTAGCGGCATTAGTGCAACACGTGCCTTATGCACAATCAAGAGCACCAAATATACTTTTACCGAAGCCTTGAAGAAGCTCTGAGCCTATACGGTCAACATATTTGCCTTTTCAGCTTCCTGCGTGGTAAGAAGTCTAAAGTGGGAACAAATTCGAGACAAAATGGAAAATATCTTTTGTAGCTGTCCGTTTTGTTTCCTTTTTCTAGCGTGTATCTTACGGCTAACGCTGGTCATCGCATTTTATGGATTAGGTTAAGCTACAGCATGCAAAACGTTTGGAAAGATAAACGCAGATTGTTGGTGTACACCATAAAGCATTTTTAGGCCCATGGGAGCCTTAGAAAGTATATCTTATGTGTTTTATAGTTTTGTTTAAATATTGTTTTAGAAGTTGTTCTCATGCGAACACTCTATTTTAGGTTGACTCAATAAAAAGTCGTTGGTAGTGAAATAGGGTAGGCCTTAACACGTGCAATGAACCAAAATTAATGAGACACATTATTGAGATACCATGAGTGCGCCTTGGTAAGAAAGGGAGCCATATCAAAACTTGAGGTGCGATTTTACTTGTTGAGTTTTGTTGCACACCCCATAATGTGAGAAAAATATTGTGCCAAGTTTTACTAGAAATAATTATCACGGGGAAGTTAGGAATGTTTGCGTTTGAACCAATCGCCAAAAATATTAATTCTGAGAAAGTCAACCAGAAAGAATTCAAAGAAGCGCAGTGCATGCACAAGATAAGCTTAAATTGCAGTATCTCTGTCTTCGGTCTTGCTCTTGTCTGATTTATATCATGCTTCATTGGCTCGCTGAAAAATGACGCCTCTAGGTCAGTCTCGCAGTTCGACTTCCTCGTATTGCTTGCTGGCAAACTTTCATTTGTTTGCCTATTGCTATACTTACCATATTGTGGCTGCCAATTAGAACAGCTAGTAGGCAGAGTAAGCCATCCAAAAAGCAATTAGTTGCTTGTCTGACGCGCCCTCAAAGCCTATGGATCTCTAACAACACATCCAAAATATTGCGCGTCCGCATGGCCAAAATTTGGGCTTCCTCTTGGGACAGCGTGAAGCACAAAATTACGCCCATCTTCCCGCGAGGGAACCCTGATGTGATGCGACGCATCGGGGGGTTCAATTGGCGTTTCCATTGGGTCGGTATGACTGTACACCCAAGTCACGCGGAGTCGAACGAGAGCGAGCGCTGACTGAACCGCCGCAGCGCGCTACCCGCTTTATATTCACAGAGCCTGAAGGAGAGGAGACAGCGGAGGAGAGTCGCGCTTGGGCGCACTTGCGCAACGGGAGCGGAGCGAAGCGAGGGAAGCGCGCGCACGCAGCTGTTGTTTATGATAATGAGACGGAGTGAGAGTGTTGCGCACAGCTGTCGGAGAGAAGAGCGGAGGAGAGTCGCGCATGCGCAGGTGGCGTGCGGACGCCGCCGACGCCGACGCAGGAGGGACATGCGTCAGAGCAAGAGATGCGTCGCATCTAATAACATCGTTTGTATAAGTGGACGCGAAATTTAAATGAAATACCAGAAGAGAAGATATTCAAGTTGGATGTTTTATCTCAATAACTGATTAAAATGTGAAATCGTGGATGACAAATGACACATCAAATGAGACCGAATGAGACAATGACACACATTGATGAGACCGAACTGAGAATATACAACCCTCATCCGCATCGACCGCTTCTTACGGGCTGCGAGCACTTGATGGACACTCGCGCGCGTACGCGGTGAGCATCAGGCGACTGTCGTAGCACCCTCCTTTTTTTAATGGAAGAGCACGTGACTGTTTGCTTGTTTGCTTAGCGCTCACGTGCCTGCCATGCGCATGAAGCTCGGGAGCATTATTTTTTCGCTGATATTATTGCACACCAAAAAAAAAAGACAGTTTGCCCGAATGATAAAACAGGTCCTAATAAAGAAACTGAAGTCCTATTTAGGCACTCTCAGCAACGTACTCGCCACCAAGCTTGTTTTCTTCAATAGCATTGCAAGCAGACTCAAAGTTTACGACGGAAATCAGAGGTGCCAGACGTCCATTTTACTTCAAATTATCGTGTAAACTGCATGTGAAAATGCAGAAGATCCCACAACCATATTGCGGTAGAGGGCATTCAAGGTAAATTTAGAGTGCTCCGGGCATTAATTAATAGTAAGAGCCTGAATGTCCAACGAGACGAAAGATCCACGAGACGGAAGGTCCAATCGAGCCTGAATGTTCAACGAGACGAAAGGTCTAATCGAGCCTGAATGTCCAACGAGACAAAATATCCAACGAGACGGAAGGTCCAATCCAGCCTGAATGTCCAACGAGACGAAAGATCCAACGAGACAGAATATCCACTGTTGGACCTTTCGTCTCGTTGGATTTTTCGTCTCGTTGGACCTTTAGATGCTGAATCCTAATAGTGGAGCAGTGGGGTGAGGCACTGTCTAGCTCCGACTATGACGAGCAGGATTCTTAGCACGAGCAGGATTCGTAGCACCAGGACATAGAGTGTGCTACATCGATAAAAAGAACACTTTAAAAAAAAAGTCCAGAGCGTATCGCTGCTCCGTTCGCGCTCAAACTTCGCACGAAGGTCGCATTTTGTGGTCGATTTTCTTTGGTGAGGAGGCCTTAGCCACGGTCAAGAAAAACGTTACGAAAACTGATGTTGACTTGCTTGCAAGGAAAAAAGAAGCTGCTCTCTGTTGACTGATATGAATTTAAACAAATCGATTGAGGCTGCTCTGGGTCCCTGGGCATGAATGCATCCCTGGAAATGAGCGCGCTAATGCTCTCGCCCGCGAACTCAACAGCCGGGCACCAGCGGATGGTCATCCGAGGGCAATGCCCTTCTCAGACAGCCGCTACATTGATATAAGAGAAGCTCTTCGGGAGGCACGCCTTTCCAGACAGCTGTTTCTGGCACCTGACAGCACACTAACCCGACGTCCCTCAGCTATACCTCGACAAATACAGACCCGGACGCTTCCCACTCCTTACATGATACACAAATTCCGAAAAATGGAGGGTACCCCACAATTTCCGCACTGCGGGAAATACCCGGACATGTATCACACGCTTTGCGCATGCACCCAGAATCCCGCTCTCCCGCCCATACCTCACGTCACCTTAATTCGCCAAGTGGGAGGAGTGGCTGGCCGACTCAACCGCTCAAGGCCAGCGACAGTTGACGGAACGGGCAGAGTTGGCCCTCAGCTCCATACCCGGAGCCCCGGACTAGGGGCACCTTCTTTTAATAAAGTTATCTCTCTCAGGCAATAAAGAGGGCCAACGAGCTTCACCTTGATGTTTTCTTCACCGCTAAAACGCACAAGCCTATAGCATTCCTTTTCGTGTCATAATTTCAGAGAGAGACACGTGGCAATATGGTGTTTCGGGTTTTCTTCAGAAGAGTTTATCGGCTTTGCACGTGGAAATCCCCCCCCCCCCCCCCAATTCACTCGCTGTAGCAGAATATCTTAATACGCATACCTTGAGCCACTAAATAAGCTACGCTTAAGAGTAACCACACTGACGAACGGCGGCAGCCATATTGGTGCCTGACGCCTGGGTGGCCAGCTTTATGCGCCCTATTGCGGCTGACGTTGACGGGAGGAATCGGTGCGGGCGCCGGTTGGCAACCATGGTAGCTGTGTTTACTTTTTGCATATTTAGAGACAGCGCGCGGGTGCGATGGGGTCAGGCTCAGTTACGCTATCGTAGTTCATTTAGTGGCTCTGGGTTACGCTATAGCCACTAATTAAGCTACGCTTTTTAAGAGGCTATAGGTTGTGCTATAGGCCACTGTCGTTCTTTCCCAGCGGGAAGCGATGCAGGCGTTTTCCACCTTCCCGCCGGTTGAAACAGCCCAGTACAGGGCAGCACGGCATCGCTACTCTGTGTGGGGGCTTAAAAACTCACTCCCAACGTGTCATACAGGCGCACTGCGCTCCGAAAATCACGACTTATCGAAGAGCGCGCGCGGCAACACAGAGGCACAAAAATGTCAGCGCTCATTGTCTTCCCGGGGTAAACAAATGCCACGTGGCGCGGTTCGATCAATGGCCGCTGTCGGCGGCATAGAGCAATGACAGAAAAGAGTGCCGATACCCTAAAACCTCATCTAGTGGCTCTACGCGTACCCTTTCAGAGACCACTGCCATTAGCATTGATGTAGAAGATTTGTTTTACTCGCTTCCTCGTGTTCACCATTTGCCAGCTGTTAGAGTGTATTGCTTTAGAGAACGATGAAATGGCTTTCAAGAATGCGAGCGGCATTACCGTCCCGTCCTTCATGGAGCTATTGTGTTTTTATTTAAATTCTTTGGTAATATATCACGACGGTGAGGTGCTTGCGCAGAAGTCCGGTGTATGTAGTGGTTCGCGAGTGGCCCCAATTCTAAACAATACCTTTCTTGCAAAAGTTGAGCGCTTCCTTGAAAAGGATTTAAGCGGTATGGTGAAGAAAGTTTTCCGTCATATGGATGATTACTAGGCAGTGTTCCAAAGGACTCAGTACAGGCCCCAGTATTATTCAATAGCGTCATGCTACCACTACCTTGGCAGTTGCAAGAATACCGGACGCAAATTACCTAAACTACGGTGATGGAATGTCTGTGTGCTCGCTTCCCTCTGACATCTGTACCCAAGAAAACGCGCTACAAACAGCATTAGACACGACTATTTTTTGTGGGCCAGGATAGGTACTCTCCATAAAAAAGACGGGGCATATGTCAGTAGCTAATAAGTTCGGGCGCCGAGACTTCGAAACTGGCCTGTCGGCTTGTTTATCGATCAGCAGCCCCTTCAGGAAGTTTATGGTCTCGGGGAGCTGGACTTGAACGTCGTCTTCTCGGGGTCTGCGGCTCCTCAATGGTTAAAGAGTGCAAAGGACTGCTGCACGGATGATACTCCGGATACTTCGAGTAGCACCGAAGGCTAGCGGGTCACGGACCAAAATTTCTCACCTCCGTGTGCGGTCTGTGTTACGGCCACAACTTGTGTACCAGGCCCTATTCCACTAGCTAACGAAAAAGGGCTGGGATCGCCTAGAAGCCATCAATCGAGATGCCATGCGGGTGGTCACTGGTCAACCTCGAGTGACCCTAGAACCAAATCGGCACACTGCGGCCCAACGCAACTCTAGTTGAGCTGGTACACCAACGACATTCCGCCGACACCTGTAAGCTGTACAAAATCGGTACAGCTGCTTCGCTAGCCCGTTTTATTGAGTATGTTGTACCAGATAATTTTTTCAACCATTCCTACCTTCCTTCATAACAATGCTTACAACTGACATGGAACAGACCATGCAACAGACCATGGAACAGTCGTCTCCATCACCCATTCCCTCTCAAGGACACGGCCCAGGTCTCTAACTTCCAACGTACAGATACAAACGCAGTCACTGTGCATGTCGATGACACCGCCAGAAATGGCGTATTACATTACTAGTTTGCACAGACAACGGAGGTTGACCAGACCTATTCATATGAGCTCAATCCGCTGCCACCAGTGAACGTTACTGAATTAGCCACACTACATCATTGACTTAGCTAAATACTACTTTTTCTCCAGGCGAGACCATGCTCCCGAATTATGATCTCCACAACCAATCCACAACATTCGTCACGTGGCACAATCGACATCGTGCGCATACTCTATCCACCACTAAGCAAGAAGCACGATACTGCAGATACGCATCTAGTGGATGCCTCTTTCACATGTACCTGGAAGTTTTGAGGCAAACTTGGCTAGTCGGCCGTCTATTGTCATGTGGCTATTATCACCTCTACCTGAAGACTCTTGGGGGCACCTGTAACGAAAAAAGAAAACTCTCCGACTCACCACATGAGCTTTCGCACCCCCGTGTGTTTTAAACCTTTCTGGTAAGAAACTCGCCGAGAGGTGGTCCCGCTGCGAGGGCTACGCGTTCGGATGGCCCTTACGCCGCACGTGAATGCCTCTTAAGCACCGCAGTACCGCGGCCCATACGGCTCCACCTGCCCATTCTGCAGAGTCTACAACTTCACGTGTGATCTACCGTCCGTACCCGCCGCGGTGGCTCAGTGGCTAAGGCGTTGCGCTGCTGAGCACGAGGTCGCGGGTTCGATTCCCGGCCGCGGCGGTCGCTTTTCTGATGGAGGCGAAAAGCAAAAATGCCCGTGTGTACGAGATTTCGGCGCACGTTAAAGATCCCCAGGTGGTCAAAATTAATCCGGAGCCCTCCCCTACGGCGCGCCTCATCGCCTGCGTTGCGTCGGCGCGTTAAACCCTACAATCAATCGATCTACCGTCCGTGTTTGAACAAAATGTCAGTGCCTTGTAAATTCGGTGAGCAGCCACATTTGGTACAGTGTGATTACAACTGGCGGGACCCTTCAACGATAAATGATGCTCACGTAAGCGTGCATCTATGCATCGGCCCGTTTGGCCCACATGACAGGGGAATGCTATAAACAACTCCCGTAGCAGCAAGAAACATAGCGGCTCGCATGCTTAATTCCAGAGCCTGCCACTTGTTTATCAGACCTACGCTTCGCCCTATTATCTACTCTGGTGCAAACAGTACCTAAGCTTATTGCGGGCTGTTATAGCGACCTTCACACCATACCGCAGCCCTGCTTTCTTCAGCCTATGCGTAATGCCATGAAGGTAGGGAATGACAGCAACATTTCTTTGTCTATTAGGCGTCAACTTCTACATCGACATTCTTATTTCCAGACCTAAACAATTTCACGAGTTTTTCACATGTCCAAGTTATAACAGGGCTTCCGGGATTCCGGCCAGCCTTAACTTTACCACTTGGCCTTCGAAGCTATTCCCCATTTTATGAACCATGCTCCCGAATGCTGTGTCAGCAGAATGCTCCCGAACCATGCTGTGACAGCAGAACGCAAACATGATAAAGCGATGGCATTCTTCACTAGCTTTGAACGACCAGACGAATAATGCAGCAGTTACTTAACAGACCATGAGGCGTACATCCAACAAGAGTGGCCTCTGTTAAACTGAACAGACAAGTATAAATACTGAATGCAACCTTCTTTCAGTGTTTCGACCGTAAAGTTAAGGCCAAGACCCATTTCTTTAAAAACCTTTAAAATGTCTACCGTGGACCTGAGGCTGGAAGCTGTGTCGAAAATAACCAAGTAATCGTCCACATAACGGAAAACTTCCTTCACCATACCCCTTAAATCTTTTTCAAGGAAGCGGTCAACTTTTCAGGAAAGATATTGTTTAGATTGGGGCCACTCGCTAACCAATACACACACCGTACTTTTGCGCAAGCACCTCACCATCGTACTATATTACCAAAGAATTTAAATAAAAACACAATATCTCCATGATGGACGGGACGGCAATGCCGCTCGCATTCTTGAAAGCCATTTCATCATTCTCTAAAGTAATACACTCTTTAACAGCTGGCAAAAGGAGGACATTGTGAAGCACAAAGGTCAAGTCCTGATGAATTCCGAGTGGCACTCAGCTCTGGTCGGGGCCAATCGAAGACTTATGCAGTGAGTACCCCGACAGACGAATATCCGATCGCAGGCGGGATTCTGAGATGGCAATGATCGGGAATTTATGCTTGTTAACTAGCTGCCGGAGGTCGGACAAGCGGGAGTGCAGACCACAAACATTCCACTGAAACACAGTTGTCCGACTTCGAAGAGTTTGCATGCGCACTGATTCGGTGCTCCCGAGATGGTTTACGGCCATTCCCGTGAGAGCGAATTAATGGTGTTTATGAGGGTTAAAATGGCTTGAGCCACAGGAGACGAAAAAGGCGATATATGATTGAACGCACAGCATCAATGAGCGTGAAAAGAGAGGAGCTTGAGTTTGCCGACTGCTCTCTGTTGGACTGACCCATGCGCATTTGGTTGGAGCGTTGCCAGGCAGGCTGCTGTGGCCTGCGGTGGGACTTTGAGGAACTTGGTCTGACGACGGCGGTTGTAGCGACGGAAAGTCAATAATGTCAAAGTCCATGTCCTCAGACACTGGCTGACTTGGCTCCTTTGTGTGAACCTTGTGTGGCGGATCGAGTAAGGAAAGCAGGACCAGGCGTCTTGGCATCCAGGGCGCGCAGGTCTGTCTGCTTCTCAGTAAGTAGGGTGACGTAGCCCTGAATCCGGTTCTCGTGGTGGTCACGGAACACTCAAGCTCGAGCACGCGAGCGCAGCCGATCTTCTTCTTCTGATCGCGCCACGCCCCCTGCCTTCGCTTGTCTAAACCGCCCATTCCACCTTTATTTTCTACACATTCCCCGGCCCGCCAAGAAGTCTAAGGGTTGGCTTCAAGGAAGTAGAGCCGTTGAATGGGCCGCCTAATTTCTTGACCAGTTGACAGGCGGAGTACACAGGAGCGGGCGATTCCGTCGCGTCCGGGTAGCAACTTGGCCACACGGCCGAGTCTCCAAAACGTTGGGGCGTATCCTTCATCGTGCACTACAACTACGTCTCCGACTGCGAGTTGGTGTAACGGATGTGAGGGCGCTTCGTGAGCGGACCGCAGAAGCAGCAGGTATTCATTCCGCCATCTTTGCCATAGGCGCTTTATGACGTTCTGTCGGTGCCTCCAGCGGCGTGTCAACTCGGAGCTTGTCGACGACGGCGCGAATGGCCCGAGGTTCTGGGGGAGGCACGTGTTCGGCTTGCCGAGCCAGAAGTGAGCCGGTGTTATGGGATGAGGTCCGTCGGCATCCGTGGTCAGGTACTGGATCTCTTTGACGCGATTCCGGACGAAGGGTGGCCACCGGCTAGGTTCCCCGCATATCCAGTGCAGAGCAATCTGCGCGTCTGACCAGAAGAACGCACGTGTGGCTGATAGGCCAGGAACTCGCATTACCTAGTTGTAAAGGCGCGCTGCGATGAGGCAGGCAAGGAGCTCGAGGCGAGGCAACGTCGTCGCCTTGATAGGGGCCACACGACCTTTGCTGATCAGCAGATTTGCCTCAAACGGGTCGCCATGCGTGGAGCGTCGGCGGACGTAGACAGCTGTGCCATATGCTCGCGGGCTACCGTCCGCGAAGAAGTGGATTTCGACGGACTGCTCCGGGTAACCTTGGTCGTCTGATACGTTTCGTGGCAAACAAAGGTGTTGCAGCTCGGTTAGTTCGGAGCACCATGCGTTCCAGGCGGTGAGTTGCTCACGTCGTAGAGGACTGTCCCATGGGTGCCGCAGCTTCCATAAATATTGAAATATAACCTTTGCCCGGACCGTGAATGGTGCCAAGAAGCCTAGCGGATCGTAGATTGTTGCAAATGTTTGTAGCAGGGTTCGCTTGGTGGTGGGCTTTGTGTTGATAAACGCGGCCACGTTTCTTGTGCTGATGAGCAGCGTGTCGTCAATGCGGTTCCAGCCCACCCCGAGAACTTTCATTGTGGTGGCGTCGCCACCTTCATCCTCCAATGCGAGTTTATCTCTTATGAACAAGTCCTGCAGGGAAGAGATGTTGGAAGCCCATTTTCAGAGCTCCATTCCGGCTTCGGCCATTACAGCCCTGGCTTCCGAATATATCTGATGAGCTCGGTCGACGTTGTCCATACCAATGATGAGGTCGTCGACATAGAAAGACTCTCTCAAGATGGCGGCGGTGTCCGGAAACTTTTGTGAGACTCGCAGATGATGGTGCAAAGTGGCGGCGAGCAAAAAGGAACTCGATCTCGCACCAAAAGGAACCCGTGTCATTCGCCACTTCACTACTGGAGGAAAGGGCTCCTTCGGTGTAGGGAGACGCTCGACCCACAAAAAACGTAGCGCGTCCCTGTCCTGTTCCCGAACAATCATCTGGAGGTAGGCCTTCTTTATATCTGCGACCATGACCACGGGATAGCACCTGAATTCAAGAATGAGCCTTAACAGGTCCGCATCCACCTTGGGCCCCTTACAGAGGATGCTGTTCAGCGAAGGTTGCCCCGAAACATGTGATGAGGCATCGAAAACCACCCTCAGCTTGTTGTGACAGCGTCCCGACGAACCACACCGTGATGCGGCATGTAGTACCTGGTTGTCGAGCGTTGGTCGCCGTCATGCTCGGGAACTCGTTCGGCATGGCCGTCGTTGAAATACGTCCGGATTGCGTTGTCGTACTGGGACAGCAGCTCAGGCTGACCACGAAAGCGCCGCATCTACACACGCAACCGCTGTTCTGCGAGCCTATAGTTGTCAGCGCTGGCGTCCAGCCCTGGCCCCTGGATCATGAGTGGAACCTCGTACCGCGCGCCATTCTTCCTCACGTCACTCTCGAATTGCTCTACGGCCGCGCGGTCCAGCACTGACGCATCAGGTCTTTCTTTGATCCCGATAGCATCTAGTCGCCACAGTGACGATAACTCGTTATCTGCCGCTGCGTCGTCCAGCGAGGGCTCCATGAGGGCCAGGAATAAAGCACTAGATAAACCCGAAGTCCAGCCAGTTTCGTCGGAGTGTGCACCCTGGAGAGTCCAGCCGAACATTGTTTCGACGGCGGTCAGGTGCGGAGTCAGCCGTGAAATGTTCCCCGAGGTAACTTGCCAGTAGAAATCTGACCCAATTAGTATGCTGATGTGGTCGTCCATGTAAGCCGACGCGGGCGAAGTGTCAGCGGCGAAAAGACCATGGTCGTGCATCAGTCTAAGCGTGTCATCGGTGATTGCGGGACTCGTAACGACGCAGATACTTCGGACCTCAAGGGCGTAGATGGCCACCTGCTTGCCGTTGTTCTGGCTGGACACCGTGACTGACACGCGAGGATACTTCTCAGCTGCGGCATGGTGGCTCTTGCCGAATGTGACCAGCTTGAGGTCCTCAACGCCTTCAACGGAGCAGCCTAGAGCGCGCGAAACGTCCCGCCGAACGAACGTCCGCTGGCTGCCCGTGTCTAGCAGAACCCTCATCAGAAGCTGACCGTTGGGACCCGTCGCCCATGCGCAGCAAGTCTGCAGGTAGACTGGAGTGGGCCGTGTGGTTCTAGTTGCGCTGTAACCACCTGACGATGCCGCGTGGGACGGTTTGGGCACTGTGGGCGGACCCCCTTGACCAGCCCAGTGGGCAGACCTGGTAGCGTGCGCGGAACCTGGCTGAGCCACGTCGCAGAGTGACGTTAGATGCCGGCGTGAACAGCGGCTGCAGGACAGCGTTCTAGCAGTCTAGCAAGCACGTGCAACGTGATTCTGCTTGCCGCACCGGAAGCAATGTCTTCCTGCTTGCAGTCGCCGTCGCTTCTCCTCTGGTGGCACATTCGCGGTGCATCGCGCGATCCCATGGCCTCGCCCGTCACAAAGGGGGCAACAGTCACGACGAGGAGGCGGCGATGACTCCGCATATAGCGCTGCGGCTGACGGTGGAGAAAACACATCATGCGGTGTCGGCCGGGGTGCTGGAGGGCGTCGAACCTGAGGACCGGTGCTGTCCATGTGCCCTTCTTTCCGAATTTCCACCTGAATACGGAGAAAATCCAAGATCTCCTGAACTTGCTTGGCATCACCGGTCACCTCATTCGCGGCTGATTCCTTCATCCGTTGCCGGTAAAGAAGAGCGATATCATGCGGCCTTCAGCAGGACCCGGTGGATTATGACGGCGTACCGGTCGGGCGCGATGCCTAGTGCCTCCAAAGCGTTTAGGCGAAAGCCGATGTCGTCATGCAAGCGCCGCAGCCCCGCGACGTCCGCAGAGGTCTTCACCGGAGTTATGGCGAGGAGGGCATCGACATGGTCCGCCATCAATAGGTCTCTGCGGCCAAAACTGGTCTTTAAAGATCTTGATCGCAAGCGTCGTATCCATCCTCCGCCAGCGTGATGTCCTCAATCGCTGGTCTTAGCGGGGCCGGTCATGAGCGGAAGTACTTGAATTTATCGATTTTCGTCAAGTGTTGGTTTCCATGGATGGTGGCGTCAAATTGTTTCCCAGAATCCCTGCCAATCGCGACGGTCCGCAGAGAATGGTGCAATCTCCAGCTTGGGGAGGGCGACGCGGGGAACTGGCACGGCGGGAGGAGCCATGGATTCGCTCACCCTTCGACCTTGCGTATGTCCACCAGCAGCGGAGCTCGACGAACCGGAGACGGCAGAAGGCGATGATCGGGCGGTGTGCACGCGGGCCCGAATTTCGCAAATGCTGTGCTCGTAGTCCCATGCTGTGGCGTAGTCCGCCTGAAAGGCCTCGTCCGAGAGTTGAGCCTGGATCTTGGCGTCCAGGGCGTGCAGCTCTGTCTGCTTCTCAGTAAGTAGGGTGACGTAGCCCTGAATTCGGGTCTCGGGGGCAGCGGGATCCTCGAGGAGAGCGTCAAGCGCGGCGATCGCCTTCGTGATGGCGGCGCGCAGGGACCCCCGAACTCGGCGTTCGTGCTCCATGATGGAAGGAACCGGGAGCCTGGGCGGGTTTTCGGCACCAGCGTGTGGCGGATCGAGTAAGGAAAGCAGGACCCAGACGTCCGGTTCTCGTGGTGGTGGTGGTGGTGGTTCCAATGAAATGGCGCGTACCCACTCAGGGGGATTGGCCAGGAAATGGGCGCCTTGCCGAAAGAAATTAGGTAATTTTTGAAGGGAAACAAAAATTTTAATTATTAGGATGGATTAGCAGTATATGAGTAGAGAAATAAAGTAAGGAGATTAGAGAAAGAAAGAAAAAAAGGTAAAAACGAACACCATTTAATGAAAATTGGAAGTAAGAAACACGAAGAAAGTGGCACAGACGAAGCAGTGAGCTTGGCGCGCATATTCTTGACAAGAAATCCAGTTAAGCTAAATGCTGTCTAGCACGGCAGACGGCCTGATTCCAGGATGAATGAGTGCAACGCACTGCAAAGATCCCCGTGGCAGAATCCCAGTTCCTTCGCCCCGAATGACAAAATAACTGTAGCAGATAGCGGGAGGTTTAGCCGGCTGCATGTACTTTCTAAGTATCTTCGTCTTATCGAGGAGAACCGTCGGCAGGAGAAGAAGAAATGGTCGATTGCTTTCTGGTTCTCAGGGAACATTCAAGCTCGAGCACGCGAGCGCGGCCGATCTTCTTCTTCTGATCGTGACACGCCCCCTGCCTTCGCTTGTCTCAACCGCCCATTCCACCTTTATTTTCTACACCTTGCTCGCGTTTTGCTTCCCAGAGCGTCTTTTAGATAAAACCGCCGCTTTCGCAACCTTGTAGTCAACCTTATTCTCGCTCTTGTACATATAGATGCATTTCACTTGCTGGTACGTTGGGCAGTAAGCGAAATCGGCTTGGTGAGTTTTGCCACAGTTTGCACATAGCTTTTCAGCAGACTTACATGCCGCAAGTTCATGATATCCCCACAACGCACGCAACGCAACTTGCGGGTACATGTCGCTGCTATGTGGCCAAAGCGCTGACAGCGGGTGCACTGTGTCGGTTTTTCCGAATAGTCGTACACTCATTGTCGAGTTTAGCCCAAGATTACATAATGTGGTCTCGTGTCAGTAGCAAATACAATTTGCACTAACTCCGAGGTTCCCAAACGCTGCGCTGATCGCACTGGTGTTCGCTGCCGCAAGTTGTCATGAAGTTCAGAATCAGAAATGTCCTGTGTCACTCCTCTGATGACTCCACGACCACAGTTCTCTGGGCGGGGCTCGTAGGTGCGCACAGGTATGTCTCCGATGGCAGTTATCTTCAGGAGGTGTTGCGTATCGCAGCAGTGTTTCTTGTATCGATAGCGAGTAGGTTTAGCCTATAATTTTGCCGTAGCTGCAAGACCCCATCTGGTACATTTGCTTCTATTCTGTCCTTTAGTGCCGAAGGGTTGAAGCGCGTGCCTATTTGAGTTGCGTCCACGGGCATCAGAATCACAGTAAGCCCATATTTCGGGGGAGTCGCAGTCACAGTGTTATCTGGAGTAGAAAGAGACCTTTTGGAGGCTCGACGCTGCCGTTTGGAAGGAACAACAAGTTGAAACTTGTCGTCTTCGGATGAAGGCGGTGTGGCATTGTTGGCATACTCGTAAATCACAGTGTTGAGGGACTCAGAGGAGATAGAAGGGATCGAGCTGCCATGATGGTCCATGATACCCTGGGTGTTGGTGGCGCACGTGGCCGCACTCACATCTTGCGATGCAGTCCCTGCAGGTAACGCATTTGTTGGTTGCTGCGCTGGCAATCCTACTGGAGGCCCGGGAGCAGGCGGTAGGCCTAGCGCCCCAAGGGCTGACCCAGCTTGCATGTCACACTGGGAACCCGAACGCCGAACTCGATAAAAAGATACAGCTCTATGAATTTAAGGCAGCCATCGCCGAAAGCAGAAAAAGCAGCGCCCGAGGACTAGACCAGGTCACCTACAAAGTTCTGGCAAACTTAGACGACCAAGCCCTTGAAACCCTCACGGACCGACTTCAACAATTTTTGGACTGAGGGGAAAGTTCCAGAAGAATGGAAGACGGCAGAAATCCGCTTTATACCAAAACCGGGGAAGTCACCACACATCGAAAACTTGCGACCAATTTCTCTTACGTCCTGCGTAGGCAAAATTATGGAAAAGATAATACTAAAGCGCCTCCAGAAACACCTGGACGAAACCAAGCAGATGCCTCAGAAGACACCTCGGGACCCAGGGTGTGCTAATTCAACTGAAGGAAGAGATCCTCGTCCCCGCCACTCGTCACTCCCCGCGGGCCATCCTCGCACTTGACCTGAAGGGAGCCTTCGACAACGTGGTACACGAGGCAATCCTCCGGAACCTGAACAACACAAGCTGCGGAAAGAAGACATACGACTATATTGTTGACTTCCTGTCCAACCAAAAAGCCATAATCAAGATCGGGGACGTCACCTCGAACCCCATCACCCTTGGCTGTCGGGGGACCCCTCAAGGCTCAGTCCTGTCTCCGCTATTGTTCAACATCGCTCTCTTGAGCCTCCCGGGGCAGCTGGAGACTATACCGAACCTAAGACACGCTCTCTATGCAGACAATGTAACCCTGTGGACGGGGACCGATTCATTAGGGGGTCTGCAGGACACTCTGCAACTTGCCGCTGATACGGTCAACCAGTATGCGAAGGAATGCGGATTAGCTTGCTCACCCCAAAAGTCAGAACTTCTTGCGGTTCGACGCCGCCGCCGCAAACGAGAATAAGATGACATCCAGGTGACGCTTGAGAAACAGGTCATCAAACCCTGCAGATCACTAAGAATTCTAGGCCTTGTGATACAATCGGACGCGAAGAACGACCAAATGATACAGCGGCTTACAAAAACATCCGAATAGGTTCTACACATGATCAGAAGAATGACCAACCGGCACAGAGGCATGAAAGAGAAAGACACACTTCGTCTCGTCTAGGCTTTCATCTTCTCCAGAATAACTTACTCAGTGCCGTATGCAGTTCTAAACAAGAGAGAAACCGACAAACTTAACACCGTTATTAGGAAAGCAACAAAACAAGCTCTGGGCCTTCCAATGAGTGTGTCCACCGACAGGCTATTTAGCATTGGGCTACACAATACAGTCAATGAGCTAATTGAAGGCCACCTGTCCAACCAAAAAGCTCGCCTGGCACAAACCCAAGTGGGCCGGAAGGTACTTGCCCAATTAAAATTGATGCCAGTAGGGGACGCTGTCTCAACAAAGGAAATGCCGGAGAAATGGCGGAAGCACATCATAATCCGTCCACTACCGAAGAATATGCATCCCGTTCATCATCAGGGTAGGCGAGAAGCAAGAGCCAAAGCTCTGGACAAAAAGTATGGATCTTTGCCCACAGTGGTCTACGCAGATGCAGCCGCATACCCCAAAAGACAAGCCAAAGTAGCGGTGGTGACAACGAAGACAGACCTCGTCGTCGGAGCAACCCTGCCACGAGCCTCAACAAAAGAAGCGGAAGAACTAGCTGTAGCCTTAGCTCTTTCACAAATGAAAGCAACTGTCATAATTACTGACTCCCAAGAAGTATGCAGGAGTCTCACGTCTGGCTGGGTAGCTCCAATGACATACCGCATATTGTCAAGCAAGCCACCAGACAGGGTAGTCGAAGTGGTGTGGGCGCCGGCCCACTCCTCCATGGATGGCAATGATCAAGCCCACCTCAAGGCCCGAGGTTTCGTCGACCAGGCCGCGGAGGACTCAAATGAACCTATACCACTCACGACGTACCAGGAAATTACAGAGCACTACAGACTCGGTCGTAGAACACATCCACTGCCCCACCCACAACTAACAAAGACCCAAGAAACTACGCTCAGACTTGTGCAAACAAACACGTATCCCCACCCAACACTTATGCACCTTATGTTTCCAAATCAACACGAAGCCCAATGCAAATTCTGTACGCAATCAGGAACACTTAGGCACATTATCCTTGAATGCACCCAGAACCCTGATTTGCCACCTCCACCCCTTCCCCATTCCCCCGAGCAGTGGGAGACGCTGCTGTCCAGCTCCCTCTTTTGCGATCAGCTCCTGCTGGTTGAGAGAGCGGTAGCATCAAGGACGGCACATGGCTACCTGTAAGAAGGCTCCACTCTCACAAAGCTCTAGCTGCCAAATAAAAAAAATTTCCTCTCTCTCTCTCTCAATGGGTGCTGCGGGCGGCCGAGGGAGGCTGGGCGGCTCCACGGTTCCCGCGGGCAGCATCGCGATCGTCGCTGTACACCAGTATAATCACGTTTAACTGCCTATAACCTCCAGTTCACAAAACAAACTCCGGAGAGCACAGAATGGTGGTGGTGGTGGTGGCCCGAAAAATGGCGCATACCCACTTAGGGGGATTGGCCAAGAAGAGTTGTGTTTCCATTGTAATCAATCATGCGAGGCAAAATAATGGAGCAGAAAGAAGAATTTTGCCTAAGTTCATTAGAGAGAGAAAAAAAACACGAAAAAACCACAGAGAGAAGAGTAGGAAATCAGGAAAACTAGGTAAAAGTCAGCCTAATCAGAACGTTTTTAACACTGCAGACGAGCAGTCTCTGAAATGAAGGAGTGGATGGCGTTGCACACGTCCCTATGGCACCGGCCCAGCCTAGCCCCCAGCCAAACGACAAAAGCACCGGTACAGTCAAAGGAAGTCCAAGACGTAGCAGGGGAATCTCCAGCAGCCTTCTCCGAGGGTTAGAAAATCGGCGGCGAAAAAGAAAGAAATGTTCTTCGGATTCAATTTCCTGGCAAAAGTGGCACAAGGGGAGAGGTTATCAGATTTGCCCTATATAAATACCGTTTAAGTGGTGGCACACCACAGCGAAAAGAAGTCAGCGATACTTCGCACAAGCGAGTTTGGCAGGAACTTCTCTTCCAGCGGTACCTGAGGTGTTCAAGTTCAAGAGAAGTGTTCAGACCATGATCGGAGGCATCTTGATTCAACAGGTATTGGCGATAACGTGCCAACAACACGCGAGAAAACGGGGGAAGAACCTCGGACGATCGGTAAGCCAAAGCTGTTTGGCTAAGATGTCAGCGGTTTCATCGAGGGTTAACCCACGTGGGCCGGGCAGCCAAACGAGCCGAATCTCCCGCACGTGAATGGGCGACGCAGGAATAAAAAGTTTTAAGAATAGGATGTAAAGTTTCTGAGGAGAGAGCCATGCATACGGGGAGGGAGTCGGTGAGTAACATCACGGAAGAATTCGCCGAATCAAGTTTCAGGATAGTAAGGAGTAGGGCAAGAAATTCTGCATAAAAATTCCCCGCATTTCCCCGAGGGCAAGAATGTGAAAGGGTGCGAATGCACGATTTGATTTGCGGGTTCGGTAATGTTACGCGAAAGAGAGATCCACACACACACAACCTACAAATAAAGAAGATGCATTTATTCACAGACACCTATTTGTGTGTCGTTGTACTTGATTGCTAGAGCGGATCTCAGCTTTGAAATTTCGTGTCAGTACTCCTTTAAGCACGCTGCATTAGCCCTTCTCACGCCCGATTCTTGGGCCAATCCCCCACGTGGGTATGATTCCATGTCAGCGGCCAGGCAGCGCGCGCCCATCTCCCCCCGTTGCCTAAGGGAAGACGAGGACATTCCTGACCAATCCCCCAAGTGGGTATGTGCCCATGTCAGCGGCCAGCTGCGCGCGCCCATCTCCACGTGCCGGACGTCGCCGGGTGGGACGCAGGTTCAGGGTCGCTTAAGAAGTGCATTGCACTTAAAATGGGTAGACACCACTTCACTTCGTCGTCGTCGTCCCCAACCTAGAAGGGCGAATAGTAACTATACAGCAGGTTTTTGTTTGAAGGTAAGTGAGTGCAGTCAAATGAATGATATATTTTCATTGTGATCTTTACGAAGTTGCGGAAAGAGAGAGAGTGGGCGTGGCGCCCCTATAAATTGTTTTTGCACGCAGTCTTGCAATGCGCGAGGCAATAGTAGAACAGCACGGTGCATTGAACGTATGATCATGGCATTTACCCGCCGCGCGGCACTCACGGCATACCACATTATTTTTATCTGTGAGCGTGCATTCTGCTGCGGAGTCGTCTTCAGCACAGTAAGGGAAACAGACATAATCCGAAGTACAACGCGCATACACATGACCATAGGAACAGCACCGGTTACAAGCCGCAACATAGAAGTTTTCTTATAAAGAGCAAGATGTCCAGCTAATAAGGAGGCGGTCTCGGTCTTTCAATAGTTTGTACACAGATGGGCAAACCTCGATAATGTGCACATTATTGCCAGAACGATCTTTGAAGTAGGTGCGATGCCTAATGCCTTGTTCGGGTATGTCCAGGCCATTGCGAGCGTTGATGTTCGCTCGCAAAATTCCAGGAGTTATACTCGGATCTACTCCAGATATTTTTAACTGAGGCATACGGTGGGGCGGGCGAGAAATTATGAGCGCTGTTTGTGAAAATTCTGAACTGCAAGTGGTTCTCGAGTGCCTTTTCCAGATTATCTATGGACGTGCGGTCGGCGGACACGATGGTCAACCCCGATCTTGTAGGGATTAATTTTACTTGCTTTACTCCAATTCCAGGCGGGTCATTACCAAACGTAGGTTTGAGGAGTGATATTGTATCAGGCCCGGGATGAGCAGAAGGCAGAACCGGAGAAAGAAAAAGAACATGACTGGGGTCGTTCACGAATGCGGTGGTCTTCTGCGTGTTGCTGGACTGACGGTTGTATGCAGGTGAGGTCCCTGCCGAGCTCAAAATATCCCCAGTGCATTTCCTTTCCTTTTCCTGTCCCGCAAACCACAACCCTAGTGCTATTTGCCTCCCGACAGTTGGGACCAAGAGACGGACCGCTCCGAGCCAGTTGGATCATTTCTGAGAACGTCCACATATGAAACGTGCCGCGGTGTTGGCAAGTGTGAACCCTGCGCTACTCCTTGTTTAGCGTCTGCCACCTGAGTACGTAGTTCTTCAATTCTACCCTCGGCACGACAGAGCTGTGCAGAGAGAGCAACGACCAAACTCTGCATATCAAAAAACACTTCTATCCCTTTTTCTCGTACCGGGACTTTGATCGTATTCCGAGAGTCAGTCAAAATGTTCATTAAAATTTTCCCCACTTCGGTAATCTTGTTGAGATGATCGCTGGAAAATTCGGCTCCATCGGCGACCAATCTCCGCAGCAGCTGATTGTAGGAGAGAGAGAGAGAGAGTCATTTAATAGAGCAAACGGTAGTGGTTGAGCCGTCACTCGGTGGAGTGGGTTCGCCTCAGTCCAGGTACCCTTGAGCCTTGGCTGCAGCCCTGGCACGGGTGACAGAAAGATCTGGTCAGCATGGCGGGAGCTGGTCAGCAGTTCCTCCCACTGCTCTGGGGAAGGGTTGGGATTGGGGGTAAGCAATGGGCTGTTTTGACAGGCCCACACCATGTGGTAGGTAGTATTAAGAGAGCGGCAGAAGTGACAGGTGAGGGTGTATTGGGTAGGAAAGATAGCGTGGAGGATGGGTGCGTTGTAATACGTGTTTGCTTTTAATCGACGCCAGATGATTGCTTCCTCCTTGGTTAGTTAAGGGTGAGGTTGAGGCAAAGTGAGGTGAAGGTTGCGATGATGGTGCAGGATGTCGTGGTAGCGTGATGGAACAGCGGGAGGTGGAGGAGGCTGGACCGTGGGTTCTGTTCCTGAGGGAAATGCCCGGTGTGGAAGGGCGCGGGCAGCGGCGTGAGCCGGCTTGTTTCCCTCGAGGAACGAGTGGCCAGGGGTCCAGATGATGTACAGCTCGGGGTTACGCACACTCGCATCCCCGAGCTGATTGTAGGAAACACGAGGACATGACTGCTCGATGTCAACAGCCGGGGGGGGGGGGGGGGGGGTGTCCACAGCATCCTGATGTGGATCATGACTCGGATTGTCCACAGTAAAAAGGGAGTGGTTGGAGGTACGGTCAGAGATTGCAGCTACCGTATCACTACTCTCTTGAGAATTGACAGAGCTTCGGGACGGCACGGATCGAACCGTCTCCTGTCGCAGAGATTGCATCGTGCGATTAAAACACTCCATGAAGGGTCAACTGTAAATTATGGGGCGGAGCAATACTCTTTCGGCAACCAGCAGCTGTTAAGCCTAACCGGGCCTCAGCAGCCATTGCGAACCTAACAGTTCTCCAGAATCAGTAGAAAACGCTCACCCTCTCGACTCCAGATGTTCATAATCCCGATGCGATGGTCGGAGATGAGGAACCAGTGGCTCCTAGCCACGCTACCTCGACGGAACGAGAGCCGTACTCGTACACGTTCGTCCTGCAGCTGTAACAATGCCGTGGTGCCAGCGACAGACACACGGCCACGCAAACACAGCGACAGACGCGTGCCGAGAAATAAGTACCCGCATGCAATTAAATATTCAAAGTTGCCGCTGTAATTAAATAGCTTATAAGAGCGAGTAGACAAAGCATGTTCGGGTCTTGGTGGGTGCTTAAGACAAGTGCCCTTTAGGCTGGAGTTTCCTTGGTCTCACGCCATAAAATATATATATATAGTGTTTGACTGAACCTTGCTCATCATGGGCCATTCAATAGAGATAGATAGATAGATAGATAGATAGATAGATAGATAGATAGATAGATAGATAGATAGATAGATAGATAGATAGATAGATAGATAGATAGATAGATAGATAGATAGATAGATAGATAGATAGATAGATAGGATAGAGAGAGAGAGAGAGAGATATAGAGAGAGAGAGAGAGAGAGAGTAGAGATAGAGAGAGTAGAGAGAGAGAAATAAAGGAGGAAACGAAAGAAACTTCTAACTGAAGCAGTAATGTTACAGGAAACCAGAAAGAAAATAAAATAGTTGTGAATAGCAAAACACTAGTGTCCTCATGCAGGGTACGCCCTTTCCAGGCCGTGTAAAATTCTCCCATTTACTGCATCGCGATGGTACCCTTGCTCTTGCTAACACCTTGGTCCACTTGAAGCTTCTGTGCGCCGAACCAAGTGCCGGCACTTGCTTTTCATTTGTTTTCTGACAACTCAAGTTCCTGAGCCCAGTCAATGATGCAACGTTTTGTTCGCCCATAACAAAGGGACATGCCCTTTGTTGACACCATGTGAATTTCATTCTGCAGAGGAGATTCGTGAGCGCAGGTTGACAAATTTTCAAGGCACACACAACATGGACAGAAGATTGTTCCCCGTTTACTGCCTTCTACCGGTTGCGGGGAACATTTAAAAGTCTCGAAAGCTTTATCAGTCACTCCGTCGTTACGCATACAGTCAGCTACAGGCTTTTACAGGCCGTGGGAAGGCCGAAGGAACTCAACGGTACGGCATTGCTGCGCCGCATGACGTTGCGTGCCTGTTCTCGAGGCCAACACATTGTGCCCCGAATGCTTATTCATGTAATGTAGCTGTGCGCTTCTTGTGATTATTGCATGACATTATGGTTACTGTGGGTTTTATTGTTCACATTTCTGGCAGTATTAAGCGCTAATGCGTAAGCCCCTGTTAGTTTTAATGCCGGGCCCGGGCGTTGATAACACAATAAATAAATAAATAAATAAATAAATAAATAAATAAATAAATAAATAAATAAATAAATAAATAAATAAATAAATAAATAAATGGCGCAAATCCTACCAATCTTCCTTTCAACCGTTTCTCACATAGGAAACAGCGCTAAGCCGTCGCATCGACAAAGTTACCTTTCTTCAGGACGCATCGGAGAGGTGGCTGTCTATCGCATCGTCTGGTCCGTCATACAACAATGCGTTGCAATTGTAACTGTCGGCGCGCATCGCCATCGGCAAGACGCACACGGGGACGCGTGTGACCCCGCAAATAACGGACTGGCAGACATCGGCCGCCGCACGCCGGAAAACCGATTGGATAGGCTCCGCTTTTCGCAGAAGCAGTAACGGCGGCCACTGACCACCCGAGTGCACGACGATTCTCCGGTCACGCGGCACTCGCAGCCGCGGCTCGTGCGCTGCAGCTGGTGCGCGTTTCGTTGTGGCCATTGGAAACGGCCGATACATCGCACACTCTGCCCTCTCGCGTAGACAGTGCTGGCTGTGTGTGCGTGCATGCGTGAGCGCACTTGTTTCGATCGTGAGCGTCGTGGTTGGCATTTTATACGCGCCAGGCTGGGTGTGTGCGCGTGGGACTCTCGGTGCGTGCTTTATGAGAAGCCCCGTGTCGGGCCGGTCCCTCTTTTCACGACCGGTTGGACAGCCGGAGAAAGGAACGACACGCTAGCTGAGGTCGGTATTTGGGCCCGAAGGATAGCAGCACGGGCACCCCAGCCGATCGCTGACCTCCGAAGTCAACGTCTGATGCAGAGCACGCTTGTAGTGGACCTGCCAGAGCAGGCTGCGAAGAACTGGTGGTTGGTTTCCTTGCGCTCGCAAGAACGGCGAATGCAAGGGCTGCAATGCTATGTTCGTGCACACAGAGGGGATCACGCACCGAAACCGAGCTAGGGCGCAAACGATGCAAGCGGAAAAGGCGGGAGCAGGGATAAAAGACATTTCCATTTCATCCGAGTTTGCGGGTGAAGCGTCGCCTCAGCGCTCACTCAGTTCTATGACTACAAACCACAGCTTGCGCCCAAGAAAAAACAAACTGTGTCGACACATCCTGCGGGCTATCTCCTCAGTCTGTACCTTACAGTATTGACGCCGTGAATGAATCGGCCATGAACTGCTTCCTAGGAGCCATTGACTGCTCCTTCCACTTCTGATGGCAATGGACAATTGTCTAAGTTGATATGAGCAATTTTGGAGGGGTTGAATAATGACGGGTGACACAACGACGACGGTCACGAACGATGCCGGGGACAGGGATAGGAGCAGCTTCACTGTAAGAAGTCCGTAAACAGTATAGTTGGGTGGGATTAAACCCATCCCTTATTGCGTGGTAATGGGTAAATATTTCGCGACCAGTTGTCGATGTTGGCAGAAAAGAAGCGCATCTCCCTTCAGTCCGCTCCTCGCGTTAGGACAAGAAGCGGGTTTTTATTCTTCTTCTCTAGAAAGTGACGAACGGACCAACGACGCTTCTCACCCACCGAGAGCTCCCACAGCCCGGCGCACATTCCACATACAACTGTAAAAATCGCCTGTGTACTTGCCTTTACGGGCTGGATCATACAATGGGGAAAGACGAACCTACACAGCTGTCGACCTCTCGCTGAAGCAAGAAGTCGCGTGGAGATTCCTCGAGACGAGCACTTATCCTAACCGAGGCCTCTACAGGCATCTGCAGTCTTCTACGTGGATCCGGGCTGGCTAGCACGCCTTCCCATTGCGAGCTGATGGTTTGAGGTAACGCCATTGAGGATGAAAAGCTTTAAGATCGCCTCCAACGGCTATCGGAGTGTTGGAGTGCCGATTGACGAAGGCTGGGAGCCATTCAAGCCGGATTGGTTGGAAGTGCAATTCAGGGGTTTGTAACAGGCAGGTGCGTTACTGAGTGTGCGACCGGATGGAAGGCGTGGGAGAACAACAAAAACTTCGTGGCAATCAGAGGAGAGTTCCGGAAAGGCAATTGGCATTGCGGTACAATGCGATTGAACCATGGAACAGCCGCGTAGCCGGGAGTCGTAGTTTGAGTGCGGCCCCGACTTGTTCGGTTGATGGATGGATTTGTATGTCTGAAATATTGGGAGAGGCGAGGGTTTCCTCTAGCAGTATAAAGGGGGGACAGTGCTTTTAGCGGAAGGTGCTGCAAGCTTCCGCACTTTCATTGTAGGGTTGTAGTCGGAAGAGTCTCTTGGAGGTTCATCATGCAGTGGGCTCTGCGGGGGGAAGGCGCGCGTTATAACACTCCGCAGGAGCTTACGTAGTTGGTACACTTGTGTATCAGTGTAGGCATGGGTGTTGCCGATCAACACTCCGGAGGAGTTCACGCAGTTGGCGCATTTTACTGTATCAATGCAGCCGTGGTTGTTGCGTTCTTTACGGGAGATCCTTTCTTAATAAACATCTGCGTGCATTGCTTGTATGTAGCACCTGAGCAAGCTGGGAGTCCCGGCGGGAGTACGACGTCGGAGTGTGGCTGGTACTAGGGCTTCATTTGAGGGTTAAAGTTGGGGTTGTCTTAGCGTGTTGATTGCCTTCAAGTTCCGGAATTTTGGCTTTCTTTGCAGAATACATTTAGCCGAATGATGATTACTGCTGTAATATTTTAATTATTTCGTCTCGAGGTTACGTTTGGATTTACCTTGAATTAAACCCGTGATCGGGGAGTTGTTGGGGGAGGTAGGGATTCGTCGCGGGCAGTGGGCGTTTAAGCACTGTAACCCCATTCGTCACACATTATGGAGAAGATTGTTGGGCCTCAGTCTTCTATTTCAACATGTGTTCTGGCACAACTGCGACACACTGTGGTGGACGGGCAGTACTTGATCATGTGACCAATGATGTCATAAATGAAGCAAACCATGAGGCGGGTCTGATAGGGTGACACGCTTACAATAGCCATATCGAATTTCAGAAATTTTACGGTTCGGAGCTGTATAGGGCTAACTTCACGTGCATTTTTCGTCTCCATGCCAAAAAATTCCCGCATGCCATCAAGTAAACCAGTAAGGCATATGTGCTGACACCTGGCTAGCAAGAGGATAGCTAAGACACTGACTGACTAACTGACTGACTGACTGACTGAACAAACTTTATTGAGGAATAGGAAAAGGAGGGAATGGGGTAGGGGATAGAGTGGAGTGGGATTCATGGGTGGAACCCTAGGTCTAGGGCTCTAGTGGCTACTTGATAATGCCGCCCTCTATGAGGATGCGAAGCAAACTAGCAAGGCATGCACTGACGCCTAGCCGAGCAAGAGGGAAGCGAGGAAACAACCCATACTACACAGCGTTCCGCACTCGGTGCGATCATGGATTCGTCTGCCTCAGAGAAATAGCAGGACGTTTAAGAAGCCGAACGCCGTAAACGTAAACGCAGCGGCAGGCGGCGAGTTGCTAATATGTACGAGCACAAGGGTGCGCATGCGAAATTTCAGAGGGGCTTTCTGGACCTACAATTCCAGTTCAGTTGTGTGTTGTAAGACGAACTGCAGTTAGAGAACGATTTGATGGTAATTCGTAATTACGTTCGACATGTCGCGAAGCGTGAACGTGCAACAGACGTGTCGCTGCGTATTTTTCCCTAGAAGGCTGACGTGGCAATGTTGAAAGTGGGCGGGACGTGCAAAAACTGCTTACTGCGTTGTGCTATGGCTATGTTCTATGTGTACCCACCCCCAGGTGCAGCCCCGCTGGTCATCCACATACACAAAATGGTATGTCCTTGAATTTTCCTCTTCTTTTGGAAGAGGAGGGGCTGGACGAAAGTGAAGACAACCCTGTCGGATCTGCCAATGTGGTGGCAAGCCAGTATTTTAGCCTATTCGTAGCGCTGACTGAGGAAGATTTCTTCATTGGTGTCATTGGGTTCGTCTATGGGGGGATACTGAATTGAATAGGTGTAGTAATTGGAGAGACATTTTTATGAAAATGCAGATGGGTGGTGGGCAGGAGGCGTTCTGTGTGGTTGTCGTCATAAACTGTAACATTGAGACAGTTTCCGAGGGCATCGCGTAGATTCGACGCCAGTTCAGCGAGGTCGGGGTGGAGGAGCGATAGAGTGGGTTTTGGGATGTCGCTCATCTTGTATTTGGCGAGGGGCCCAAGCACGAGCAGTGAGCGCGGTCTACTCACCCTACCAGTCTGGGTAAGGCAGGTGCTTGTTGGTGCGGTTCGCGATGTCCATGGAACACGATCATCGGGAAGTCAGAGTAGAGAGAGATACGAAGAGAGAGAGAAGTTAAGTTTATTTGGACCCAAAAGGGGGTAAGGAAAGAAAGGGGCGGGAGCCTTCATCAGTCATACACCCTGAAATGACGGTCAGGAATAATTTAATTCTGGCGGCATCTTCGGCCATTTAGACTGCGTTTAGTTGAGTCTCCGGGCCAGAGGTGCGCAAGATGGTGTCTGAAATCCGAATAACAATTGACTACGGAGTGTTGCTGCTTTTCATGGGGCGTGCCCGTAAAAGGTGCTGTAGGTTAGCTCTTGCGGGGTACCATTTACACTTGACATAGAGCTCAAGGTATAAACGACTATACGTCACAAGGTTAGGGGAGCCGTTACCCTGCAGTACACGCCACGCGACAGAGCTCCACTTATATAATGTACGATGTTACACCGGGGACCTGGTGTGGTCCAGTCGGTAGTGGGTAGTATAAATATCCCTGTAGGTCACCAGGCTTTCCCTACCCTCCGTGCGAAGCAATAGCTCAGGTGTATCAGGGAAATCTCGGAGGCTGAGTCCTCGAGCCATGGGTCGACATGCCCACTCATGAATGCACTCACGCAGCCCCACTCACCACTCATGAGTGAGGGGTGAGTGAGCCTCGCCGTCGGTTTGGACTGGCGAGTGTGAGTGCGCGTGAGTGCGAGCCGAGCCTTACTTACCACTCGCGAGTGGGAGCGCCACTCCCGGCGAGCCCCACTATCCACTCGCGAGTACGAGAGCCGCTCGCTGGGCGGCGCCCCGGTGACCACTCACTAGTGCACTCGCGCTATTTGCGGGGCTTCCCGCGGTGAGCGCCACTATTGCGCTTGTACTCGCTGTTGGCTATTCGACGCAGGAGCCGCTCGCTGTACTGGTTGTGGCTGCTTTTAGCTTCGGAAATACAGTAAGCTCGTTAATTCGAACTCGGTTAATTCGAACTTCCGGTTAACTCGAACTCACGCCCTGGTCCCGGCACAGCCCTGTATATTTCAATGGATGAAAGCTCCCGATAATTCGAACACGTCGGCATCTAGAACGGTATCACCCGGTTTCCATCGCTCCTCGCGGAAGAAGTCGGCCCAGAGTGATCACGATGTGTTGGGAATCCAAACCAAACCAAATTTTCTAGAGATTCACAACAACGAAACAGAAAAACAACAGCGTTGCGCGCGCACTACGCTCCTGCAACAGCTTATTTCGCTTCTACAGAGGGCGCTGCGCCACCGGCGCCAGTGCTCCGGCCCATGCCATTATTATTTGCGAAAGTTTATTTTCGAACTCACCTGACACAAACGTCTAGTAGCGCCTGATTCGCGATAACATGTCCAGATCTGGCTTCTTTGTGTTCTGCCCGCGCAGTGTGGCGCGATTTCCATTCATTCTAGCGCCCGCCCACTAATTCGAACTCCGCTTAATTCGAACAATTTTATCGCCCTCTCCGAGTTCGAATTAACGAGCTTTTACTGTATGTCGTCACTGCGCACCTGCTATAGGGCACCGTAAAAATAACTCTCTGGTGGCTCGTTGATTTAGGAATATCCTTTGGATGGACTTCTCACGCCGCAAGGCCCTGTTGCATACGGGAAGGTGTCCCAGCACCAGGCTCCGTCACCTCCGTCATGCGTGTCGTAGCGTGGTGAAGCGAGCGGCCAGCAGATGTTGCTGCCTTGGAGATGACGACCAGAAGCCGAAGGCAAACTTAATTTGGTTTACTGCGTGACGAGATATGAGCCAAAGAGATACAGGAACAATGCCCCGACGGGTGAGGTTACAGTACAGAACTCGAACAGAGTGACAGCATTGATTCACAGCTCCAACAGGAAGGAACTTATGCGCTTGGGGCCCCCCATATTTATACCTAAAGCGCTAACGGTCAAGCAATCCTCCCCCTTGCTTTTGCACACGGCGCGACGTGGTACAGACACACAAACACTCTTTCCAGGGTTGGTGAGGGGTCGGTAGTAGCGGCGCACGCTGAGTCCGAGAGAGGGGGAGAGAGGGTTTCTCCGCTGCGGCTTCCGCGTTCTTCGAACGTGTATCCACAGGCCGCGTTCGCCGCCGCCGAAGTTTGAATCACGCCGACAACGGGGCGCCAGCGATCCAGCCTTTCCCAGGCATGTTGCGGCTTGTTGGGATCCGTTGGCTGTCGCTGCAAGCCTGAGTCACCTGGAGCTCCTGTATATAGCTCCCCTAGTGGAGCAGAGCTGCGCATCCATCCGCCATCTTGAGTTCTAAATTCTTGCGGGAAAGCCACCCATCACGCGTGTAGGAGCCCAGGGTGTCGAGCCGGAACCGGAACCGAACCGAAAACCGGAACCGAACCCGAATTTTTGCCCGGAACCGGAACTGAACCGGAACCGTATTTTTTACGCCATTTTGGAACTGAACCCGAACCGGAACGAATTAAAGGAACCGTTCCGAACCGGTTCCGGGGCCTCAAAAATGTGATTTTTAGTTTTCCATTTCGGTACCCTACCTTGCGTCTGAAGATATTTTGCCACTCACCAGACAGCACCATGAAATATTTTGCATAGTCTGCAGTTCCCAAGGCCCATTATGTTCTCTTCTAACTATTGCCCTCAATTTGATGTAAAGTTGTCCATATATACTATCAGTTTGAGTTAAGTACTGCCCATCTCTCCCAATTATCGTTTACATTCAGCATAACTTAATTTAGCACGCATATTCCGATAGGCAACATATCACGGAATATTTCTGGTTTTCCATCTGAATGGGGTTTAAAATCGTGTAAAGGTTTCAATGTGCTGTTAATTCGCGTGCATCCCTGTCCGCTTGTGAAGGCCTTAAAGGGACACTGAAGTGAATTTGTCAAGCTCCGGTTTTTGCTTGCACTGTGTAGACTGGCTCAAATTAGCACACTTTTCATCGTTTTTACGATTGACAAATCGGTAATTATTTTACAAAGCGCGAAAGAAGAAAAACTACCATGCGCGGTTTTTCGCGGCGGCCGCACCAACTAAAGCTGTGACGTTAGGAGGAGCGGGCACCGTGATTGGACGATGCCCAAGGTGAGCAACCAAACAAGTTCGGTTTTCGGTTTCGGTTCTGTAAAACACAACCGTTGGCGTTGTTGGATGGGCATTCTCAATAACTCAGTAACCATCGTACCGCGCTTCTGCCATGTTGTCAGCTGTAAAAATGCATAAAGATAAGCCTCCTAGGACGGCTTGGAATCGTAGCATTCACTAGCCGAAACCTACGCAGTGCATGAACGCCCTCCGTGTACCTGCAGACGCCCAAATGTCATGCGCTTTTCCCCCATATTTGGAGCTTGCCTCCCTCATGCCTGTATCGTAAAAAGCGTGTTCGCACCAGGCCAAGGGTCTGTTCATTCTGGCCGGTGCCCACTGCCTGAAAGCAGTCGGTGCTTATGGCAACAGCACGCCAACGAGAACTCGCTAGCGCGCCAGTGCCAGCCTGCGCGCGTTTTGTGAACTAGTTCGTGGAGCCATGAACGTTGCGGCCCAAAAAAAGGTGAACTCAATATAGAAAACATCGGCGGAAAACGAAAAAGTTAACTTACAGAAAAAAAAAAAACGTACCCGCGGGGATTCGAACTCCTGACTTGCAAAATACTTGCGGTGGCATATCCTAGCGCCCCCAAACAACTCGTCCACGGAGCTGGCTCCGCTGCCATTGGTAATATAGGGTATATATTGTACAACTCAGTTTACACTTTTATTTAGTTTTGGCATTTCAAGCAGTCTAGGTGACTATTCGTGTATTGCGCTCGTGCAGTAAGCGTCGCCCGAGTTTTCCACAATAGCTCACGTCCTAGCAATGCATTTCGTAGACGGAAAAAGCGTTTCGCAGATGCGTAGTCGTGCTGCTGACCAGCTGTGCTTGTTCGCCCAGCGCAAAAAAGTGTTCCCGCACCCTAGTTTTACGCTGTGCGGTAAAATCTCATTTGATTTTATTTCTTCTAGTACCTATATTGACTCGCTGACCTTCTCCCGCCTTCAAGAGGCCTTAATTTTCCTACCTGGCGTACCAGTCAGCGAAAGCATCGCATGTGCGCTTGTGCAGCGCTGTGTGAAGCGACCTGCCTTGGAGCTAGATACAAGTGTACACAACTAACCAAGTAAAGAAAGGCAGATTCTACCATTCACAAAACGTGTCCTGGCTTCGTTTTCAACTGACTGCGAACGAATTGCGGACGACCCGTCGGCGGCCGGCGGACGAACGCTGGGCGACGACTGTCTGAAGGCAGGGGAGCCGTGCAGTTAGCGCAGCCCATTGTGAGCTCGGCTCCCTCTCGACGTCACACGAAAAGCCGCAGGAAAATGGGCGAGCGTAATGAGAGGAGGACAGCATTTCTAATTAATTTTTCTACTAAATAAAATCGCGTAAACGCGCCCAGGGTGGTCGAAACGTGGTCTGGGGACTCCGGACTACAATTTGCGCAAGTAATCCCGCAATGTTTACATATCACTTCAGTGTCCCTTTAAGGGACACCATCAACAATAAATCCATATCTTCCACTTATTTTAGTTTGAATGGACAGTTATATACAAACAGCACTGAGACACAAACACTCGTAGTTCTCAAAGTTAACGTCACTTTTTCTTGTATACAGCGCCGTTGTGTCCTTTGGTTACTGCTCTAAGAGAACATGAGATATAAAGAAATGGGGGATCCTAATTTCCACTTTTGAAATATATTTGATAGCATTTTCATGTTATCTTTAATCTGCTCAACCTTAAACATAAGGAGCGGATGGATTAAAGTCGATTAATTCAGGTTAGCGGGTAGACTGGGGTGGATTAGTTAGGTGAGTGAATGAGCTAATGTGAATTAGTTGGACTGGTGTGTTGATTCATTTGGATTACAGGAATTAGCCAGTCAGTTAAGGCGGATTAGACGGTCGGTACACACATGATATCTTTGGGGTACTTGGCATTTGGAAATTTTGCAGCGTTCTTCTTCTGGACCAATCAGGAAATTTTGTCAAGCACAAAGTAGCCGCAAAGTTATGTGACGACCACCTGAACGCTAGAAAAGGTCTATGCCCGTATTGCTCTGTTATGTTGTGTTTCTATACTGAAATTGACATGTCCCACTGAAGTTAATAACTAATTGCCTAATGCATATTTTATATTCGTCAAAGGGTTTTCAAAGCGTATATATATATATATATATAATATATATATATATATAATATATATATTATTATATATATATATATATTATATATAATATATATATATATATGAGGGGAGACGGTTGCAAAGAAACTAAACTAAAGAAAAAAGGAGGAAACGATCAACTGGTTGATGCAAGAGACACCCGACAGCATTCTTCAATACCTTCTCTTTCTTTGTGCTACCGTTCTGCAGCCCTCCCACAGGTTGTAGCATCTCAACCGCCGAACACAGCCCCCTTCAAGCTGAGGAAGCGGCGCCAAAACTCTCATAACAGACATCTTAGGCAGGCATGGCCCAACTTTGCCAATGATCGATGGCATGTTACAACACTTCCAATGACCAATGGGAGACCACCAACGAGACAGTCACGATTGCATGGGCAACCAGCTCCTACTGGCATCCCCGGCAAACAAGATCACCAACCTCGTGGCTCGAGATTTGACCCGCTTAGCCAGCGCTGATGAAGCCGGGTGGCGAGTTGGGCGAGTTGGTGTACTTGCATCTTGGGGAACAGCGCGAACTAACAGGGACACAAAAAGAAAGAAGTGGACAGGACTAGCGCTGACTTTCAACTCGATTTATTGGAAAAGACGTAACTACTTATACATACACAGAATCCTCTTCCCCCACCACGCCACGTGCCCACACCAGCCAATGACATACTATCAAGACCAAAACCCTCCACTGTTGACAACGCACATTTCTTAACACAGAAACACCTTATCGCGACGACCGCTCCAAATAACCAAATTATTTTTCGTGCAGGACAACTGATGTTTCACTGATACAATCTCTCCCCCCTTTTTTGATGTAGTATGATTCCATCAACTCTCTAGTACGCCTGTCTTTATGCTTAAACAGGATATCAGTCTCATCCTGATCAGGATATCCGAGACTGATATCCTGTTTAAGCATAAAGACAGGCGTACTAGAGAGTTGATGGAATCATACTACATCAAAAAAGGGGGGAGAGATTGTATCAGTGAAACATCAGTTGTCCTGCACGAAAAAGAATTTGGTTATTTGGAGCGGTCGTCGCGATAAGGTGTTCCTGTGTTAAGAAATGTGCGTTGTCAACAGTGGAGGGTTTTGGCCTTGATAGTATGTCATTGGCTGGTGTGGGCACATGGCGTGGTGGGGGAGGAGGATTCTGTGTATGTATAAGTAGTTACGTCTTTTCCAATAAATCGAGTTGAAGGTCAGCGCTAGTCCTGTCCACTTCTTTCTTTTTGTGTCCCTGTTAGTTCGCGCTGTTCCCCAAGATGCTGATGAAGCCGGGCACGACTGCATGCATCCTGCAGTCACAGACCAGGAAGTTACTCAGCACTATAGCCTCTTCCGTAGAACGTATTCCTCCCCGCACAAATCGCTACCGATTAACCAGGAAAGTTTACTCCGCGCCCTGCGGCCATACACCTTCCCACACACTACCAGACAATCATCCGCCATCTTTGACGGGACACAACTCTCTCCATTTCGTCGCTTCTGTGGAGAGTCAGAGAACCTCATACACATAGTAGGCGGCTGTGACAAGTGTGCAGTAGATCCACCCAACCTCCACGTTTCCATAGATATTTGGGAGACAGCCATGGCCAGCTCCGACCTGGAAGATCAGCTGCTCTTGATGGAAACGGCTGTCGATTCGGCCCCCTAGAATGAGGACGCCTCTCTGCACCTTTGACTCGATTTAATTAAACTTCATTTTCTCTCTCTCTCTCTACAATTGATCCTTACTGCTGCTTGTGACTTCACTTGGCTGTCATCTTTCCTAGAGCCCAATCGCTGTCACCGGTCGCTGAAAGGCCATTAGCAAGTTCCTATCTCCGGTGGTTCCCTATCCAACGCCGTCCTATACACGCCGTCCAATGAGCCTTTATAGCCCTTTTAGATGCAGAGCATCTGATTCACTCGCCTTGTCCCCCCGGAATCGTCGTCGTTGTCGTCGTCGTCGTCGTCGGCGTTGTCCACCCCTCCTCCATTCTCCTCGCCGCGCCAGCTGCGCTCTCCGCCGCTCACCCCCTCTCCTCTCCGATAGCGAACACCCTCTCGCGAGGGGCAGTGGATTGGATTGGATTGGATTGGCTTGGCTTGGCTTGGCTTGGCTTGGCTTGGCTTGGATTAGATTGGATTGAATAAGATTTGGATTGGATTAAAGTGCATTGTGTTGGATTGTGTTGCGTCATAGCCGCGGCACGTTGCGTCATAGCCGCGGCAGACGCGCTGAGGCCGGCGCATGTGCAGTACTCTCTCTTCCGCGGTTTCCTCTCCTTCGGGCGCGCTGCGCATATAACCGGTGTGCCGTTCTCCGGCGAAGCAACATCCACGCTTGGCTCAAACACCTAGAGTCCACGCCGCTTTACAAGTACGCCAACGTCGTCATCGACTGGGACCGGACGCAGTCCCCTCAACGTTATGCGCGCTATAAAACGCGGTCCCTTCGCCGCTCCGCCTATGCGTCGCATCTACACAGGGGTTCCCGCGAGGGGAGGTGGGATTTTCTTTCTAAAAGCTCTGTTAGCGGATAAAAGATGAGCAGAAGGAAATTGCTCTAAATGCCACCTGCCACGCTTAGCAGTCGGAAATTAACGCCGACGCGAGACTGCTTTCTACTTCTAGCACTTTGCGCTGCTGAGCACGAGGTCGCGGGTTCGATTCCCGGCCGTGGCGGCCGCTTTTCTGATGGAGGCGAAAAGCAAAAACGCCCGTGTGTACGAGATTTCGGCGCACGTTAAAGATCCCCAGGTGGTCAAAATTAATCCGGAGCCCTCCACTACGGCGCGCCTCATCGCCTGCGCTGCGTCGGCGCGTTAAACCCTACAATCAAACAATTACTTCTAGCACTGCTAATTATTTCGTGTTAAAGCTAAAGCGCCGTTTAAACGTGGGGTAGATGAAAAGCGTAGCAGACCCACCCATGTATTTACAATGCAAAATTTTTTACTTCATTGTACGAAAATATGGGTGCGTGCGAGCGTGTGTGCGTGCGTACGTAACATTTGATGGATCCAAAAAAAGATAGCGGGCGCGTAGGCTCTCCTGCCCGCCAAAGAGACCGCCCGCTTGCCAGTAAAGTACCTGCCCGCCTGCCTGCCTGCCTGCCTGCCTGCCCGGCATAACATTCTGGTGAGGATGACGAGGGATTCGGGGACGATTCGGGGACGAGGGACGCCCGTCACGGGCCGCCGGTGGGAAGGGGGGGGGGGGGGGGGGAGGGGAGACGCAAAATGCCCCACCACGGCGACACTCAAAGGTACCAAAAAACGATTGTTGACGGACGGGTCGTCTGCTTAGTAGGTCGAGGCAAAAGGCAGCCTTCGGGGAGGCTGCCCATTGCCAGAAGATTCTGGTTAGGATGCACCGATGGGGGAGGCGCTGGAGGCACCGGGGGGCTGCCACCTGGCCACGAGGGTACATGTTCGCCTACGAGAAGACTGTGGCGAGCACGCATTATTTGGAGACGATGTGCGGCCCGTCACTGGTCGGCGAAGGGAGTGGATCACAGGGCGGTACAGCGGTGGCTCTAGCTGAAGAGCCATGCGTTAGAGCCCAGCTCGTAAGCGCCCGCTCCTGTGGTTTCTTGTAGTTTCTCGGCGTCGGCCTCGTTGTAACCGAGAGAACGAAGACGCCACCGAAGATAGAGCGAGCAGGAAAGCTGAGGATGAAAGTACGGCGAAAGTGGGAGGGGAGGGCGAAATTTCCAGACCGCGCGAGACATGCTCCACGGCAGCAACGCCTTACGAGATAACGATAGAGTATACCGCATGCCGTCGTGCATTTGTTGAGGACGTGATCACTACTTCCTAAGACGCAGTAGCTATGCGCAGTAGCCGAGAAGACTACAGTTCGCGCCGCACTCAAATTTCGCATTAGCGACTACCGTAATCGACTGCCATATTTTTTGTTTCCCAAAGACAACAACTGTGGTGTATAAAATTGCAGTGGTATAAGCCAAGAATAAAATAAAATTAAATCATGAAAATGAACGAACTTAAATTAATAAATTGACTCCATCTCCCCACGAGGGAACCCTGGTGTGATGCAGCGCATCTGGGGGCTCAATTGGCGTTTCCATTGGGTTGATTCTCTACATCGCGTGAAACGTATTGGGAACGCGTAGGATGCCTTCCATTACATACGGATGTTCTCATTCACGGTACGATGGAGGCAATTTTACATTTTCATGCACATGCATACCAGAAATGAGAGAGTACACGTGTTTTAGCGGCCACCACTCAGCGCGATACCCGCTTTATTTTCACAGCACTTGAAGGAGAGGAGACCGCGGAGGAGAGTCGCGCATGCGCGCACATGCACACCGGAGCAGCTGTTAACGCATCGTTAACGCAGCGAAGCGCGCGCCAACCAAGCGCGCCAGCTGTCGTTATGCTAATGCGCCGGAGTGAGAGTGTTGCACACAGCTGTGGGAGAGGCGAACGGAAAAGGGCTGCGGACGGACGCCGCCGCCGCCGATGACGACGCAGGAGGGACAGGCATCAGAGCAAGAGATGCGCCGCATCTAAAAGCTAAACTTGCGGCCATAAAGAGTAATGCTTTCACATTCATACAAATAGGCAGCCTTAAGTGTCCCAACGAACCTTTTGTTTCGCTTCAGTTATTGTTGTAATCGTTGACCTACCCGTCACGATTTGGCCCGCATTCGTGAACGTGGGAGGGTCGTAGTATCCTCCACCCCAGTGACGACCCGCAGCGTGCTGGTGGTGACGGTGACTGACCGCGAGCGGCTGTGCTCATCGGTTTTTTATTCGCCAGCCGTGCACAATGGTTCCCACCGAGCCTGCAGCAGGGCCACCGAACTTAGCGGCCAACGAAAATTGGGAAGGGGGGGGGGGGGGGGGGGGGGCACATACTTGTCACACTACCATCGAAAACGTGTTGCAGTAGCTTGTACAGTTAAATGAGCTATTGAACACTTTAGATAAACTCCAAGGTATGGTAGCGAAGCTTCGGGCGAAAAGCGGTTCAGAACCTATTGCCAGCGACATCAGCATGGGGGCTTATGGGAGTGGCGAATGAAGCGTGACTAGGTGAGGAGGGAACAAACACTATTAACAAAAAACCAAGTTTTGTTCAACAAAAAAACAACATTTATATTTTACTAGCCACGTTTATTTCTAAGTCACATTTATTTAGGCAGAGTGTTTTAAATAGTTTACGAAAATGCTTTTTTTCTAAAAAACCTTTTTTGCAGCGCCCTCTGAAGAATGGCACATGTCATTGCTCTGTGATGCAGCCCCTTGTAGTGTTGGGAAAAGGGCGCTCCTAAAGTTCGTCTGCTAGGAAACGCCCCTCGCGTGTTTTGGTGGTGCGCATTTGCATTCGTTTTAAAGGAGCCATGAAGAGAAAACAAAAGTTTTTTTATTCGAAAGATTGGGTGTTTCATAGTACCCCAAGCGTTTTCCCCGGGAATCGAATGATGCTTTATTCACTGAGAAATAAGGCAATTAAGCCAAAATTTTAAATCTCCCGCTAAAATTGCACATTTGGTCACGTGAGCAATGGCGTCACACGGGCCGGTCCATGAAACAGATACTCAGTATGTCGACTCCATATAGCACCCACCCCGCGGGGATCAAACAGGAACCGGAAACCGAGACGGCGGCCTTTTTAAAAAATACTAGTAACACCAAATGCACACACAGCTCTAGTCATGGAATCGCCTCCACCGGACAACGAAGCTCTCGCCGAGGAGCTCGGGCTTCCATTCAACGACCTGACACCGCTTGAACGCTCAATGCTTTTAAGTGCACGAGCGGCAGGAGTCGTCGGATATATGGATGGGCCGAAAGTGAACATTCCGCGAAACCCTCACCGGGTGAACGGCCAGCCGTCGGCACCGCTGCCTCGCCACCCCCGTCGCGACGGACGAATACAGACTGGTACGTATGTGCCGTATTTTCGGCACATTCGTTGTACTTACCAAGTGACTGTCGCTTCGCTCCGAATACTCGGGTTGACCAGGGAGCACCACAGATGGGACGGCAGTGTACATAAGTCGGCAACGAGTGGCGGCATGTCCCGGAGTGAGCTAACATAAGGGTCCCTGGCGTCATCACTTCGTCGGGAAATGAAGCGAGCACACTCGTACTTCCTTTACTCCCCCTTTCTCCTCCCCCGTTTGCAAAGTTCACAAAGCGTAGCCACTTGCTTCGCCGGGGTTTCGTCGTTGGGGGGGGGCATAAATAGGAGATCTTCACCGGCGGGGATGCCGCACTCCCTCGACGATTTGCCCGTACTACAGGGGCATTTCAGGACGCAGCAAACGAAATTTCATTCTAAATTTCCTCGAACAAAAACTGAAGTTTTAGTGGTTGTAAACTGAAAACGAGCACGTACAAAACAGAAAGCCGACACGACCCCCAAATTCCGAAACTTCTGCGATAAGTGGCACAGTCTCGTCGCGCTTGCCGTTCCTTACTCCCCTCATTTCTTTTTTTACCTTTGCTGGTTGGCGATATGACGGAAACCCCCTTCCTGAAAGGGATTAAGATACCAAGCAAGGTCGCGGCTGTGCGTGCTGGGACGGTTCTTTGGGCCCCCTAAAAGCCTCGAACCCAAAAATTCGTCTCGCGACGGCGAGATGTCGAGCTCGGCCGGCGGAAATAGTTTCGTACGCATTGGTGCACACGCTTGCGTATTCGTTCGGAACTTCAACCGTTTTCTCCACCGTTCTTAGTGTCATAAAACGAATGTGCAGTATGTTTTTTATGGGGATATAGCTCACTGTGCAAACTGTAAGCCCTGCCTAACATGCGGGTTTTCTTCTGCCAGCCTCCGCCCAAACGCAGAGCTTAGCCCATGTGACGGCATAGGTTCTGTTGCGGGAAATGAGCTTTGGGGGGTCGCATGACCATTCCCGTTTTTTCCTAATTATGTAGCTTATTTGAGCGAAGTTTGCGTTATAAGTGGTGTCGTTATGGTTCTAAAGAGGGCAATCTTTTTGAATGAACCCCCCTTGTGTTTTTTTCTTCATGGCTCCTTTAAGTGCGAATGCACTTTATAAGCGACCCTGAATTCCGGTGACCGCCGTCCGTCACATAGCAACAGCTGCGGGTGCGCGCGCTCCTCGTCTCCCTTGGCAACGGGGGGAGATGGGCGCGCGCCCCCTGGCCGCTGACATGGCACATACCCACGTGGGGGTTGGCCAGGAATCTCCTCGTCTTCCTTGGCAACGGGGGGAGATGGGCGCGCGCTGCCTGGCCGCTGACATGGCACATACCCACGTGGGGGATTGGCCAGGAATCGGGCGTGAGAAGGGGTAATGCACCCCCCTTAAAGGGGGTTACTGACACGAAATTTTTAAAGCTGAGATCCGCTCTAGCAATCAAGTACAACGACAACCCCAAAAAGGTGTCTGTGCATGGCACATACCCACGTGGGGGATTGGCCAGGAATCGGGCGTGAGAAGGGCTAATGCACCCGCTTAAAGGAGTACTGACACGAAATTTCAAAGCTGAGATCCGCTCTAGCAATCAAGTACAACGACAACACAAATAGGTGTCTGTGAATAAATGCATCTTTCTTTCTTTTTAGTTGTGTGTGTGTGTGTGATCTCTCTTTCCCCGAACATTACCGAACCGCGCAAATTCAACTCGTGCATTCGTACTTTTTACATTCTTCCCCTCGGGGAAATGCGGGGAAATTTTTTTCCTTGTTAATTTGGTTTGGGACTTAATTTTTGCTGTGCGTGGATTTGCAAGGGGCGTTGTATCGTCGGTGAACACGTTTTGTACCATGCGCGGCGGGCACGGTGAACTACGGGACGATGCTGCCAACGGGTTTGGGGCGGAGCGCTTTCCTCGGGGACCTACGGAAACGATGTGCTTTACAAGGTTTCAACAGCAACTCCCCGTACGCCTGGCGTTTTACTGCAACCATTTTCCTCTCATTTCCACAGGTAACGCGAAACTATAGTACTGTTATACGTGCACGGGGATTGTGTAAGGGGACGTGGTGGTGCTTCGAAAAAAAATGGGTCTAAAGCTTTGTTATGTCACAGTTATTTCTTGATTTCACCTCAGGCTGGCTCGGAGCAAGTGGTGTGAATTACTCTAGGGCTTTAAACGAGTCGCTTTAATTCTCTATGTCAGTGTCTTCTCTTTTGCATTTTCAAAAGCTTGTAGGGCTCGTTCCTTCCCGCACTTGTATGCGTAACCATAATTCCCATCGCAGTACTGTGTTGTGCTGCTCCGTGCTGCGCTGCTGCCAGATCTTTCCTGCTATGTGCTTTGCGCACTGCCGTCGCTTTCGTTTTCATTGATCCCTTTTTCCCCCTTTTTCCCCATCTGTTGCGACACTTCCCCAAAAAATGCAACCCGGAAATTGCAGGCGTGAATGCTGAGTGAACTTCTGTAGAAACCCTTTTCTACTTGATAAGACGCCGGGACAGCTGCGGTGTGCTCGCTGCACTTTCGTGAATCGGCATTCCTGCGGCCCGGTTTTTTGCGTCAAGATGCACTGCCTAGTTCTTTTCTCTTGTTTCGAATTTTCTTGTGTTGACGTTTTTTCATTGCTCATAATGCTGTGTGTTACGGGTAAAGTCATTTTTTTCCCGGGGCGTAAGGAAAATCATAATGCATGTAGTGTCCACGAAAAATTTTTTATTTATTGTATACATGCTGATTTTTTGCAGTGTGGTAAAGTTGTTTTATGTTAAACCTGGAATAAAATTCAAATGTCTTGATTATAGCATGACTATGCGTTATTTTTTTTCTCTTAGAACAGAAGTACACAAACTGAGCAAGCATTATATAACCTTGAAAACTTAAGGCACGCACGCAACCTGCGTATGTGCGACGCAATTAAACCCAGCAGTGGCGTTGATAGAAATTTGTATCGGGGTAAGGAGTGGGCACGTTTTTTATATGAAAGGGGGCTGGGGACAGTGGTCAAGTGTCATTCTGTGCTCTGTATCCCAAGGCAGAAAAAAAAATTCCGGTCGGGGGGGAAGGGGGGGGGGGGGATTACGTGCCCGGTTCCCGGTTTGCCACCCACTGCAATCAAAATAAACAACTGATTGCTTTTATACAGCAGTGGAAGGCATGAATACAGAATAAAGCTTCAGAGAAAATGCAAGATGTTTTTTATAAACATCAAGGCGAATCATATGATAGTATGCTAAAGTACGTTTCTCTAGTCACGAGTCTGTACTAGTTCAGCTTGAATTGAGTTGAAGCGCACACGTCAAGGGCTCGCCAACTTGCATCAGATGGCAATGACATGAGCCCTCAGCGATCAGAGGCCTGCTGAGGCCAATCTAAGTCAAATTTTCCCGCTAATGCCACCAAAATGACGTCACTTTCTGACCGGATCTTGCGTCACATCCTGTTGATTTTTTGTTCCGCCGGAAGTGTTCCCTCCTCACACAGATGGCGCTAAGCCCCATGAGCAGCTTAAGAGCCGCCATTTTCTGAACGTATGGGCTTCTATGGAAGCTTCGCTACCAGTTACATTTACCTTGTAAACTCGCCGCAGTGGCTCAGTTGCTAAGGCGTTGCGCTGCTGAGCATACGGACGCATGTTCTGTTCCCGGCCGCGGCGGCCGCTTTCCTGATGGACGCGAAAAGCGAAAATGTCCGTGTGTACGAGATTTCGACGCACGTTAAAGATCCCCAGGTGGTCAAAATTAATCTTGAGCCCTCCAATATGGCGCGCCTCATTGCCTGCGTTGCGTCGGCGCGTTAAACCTAATAATAAATAAATAAATAAAATAATAAATAAATAAATAAATAAATAAATAATAAATAATAATAAATAAATAAATATAAAATAATAAATAAATAAATAAATAAAAATAACAAAAATCAATCACTCAATCAATCAACACTTTCTATATACGCTTTCACTCTTCTGCGCATCTGGAAGCACTGCGAAAAATACAGCTATTTCCAACACGGAGCAACAGTGCGTGATTTGCTCGTCGCTGCGGTTGCAGCTTCCGTTTCTGCTTCGCTTTTGTGGCTTTCTTTTTAAAGTGGCTATCCAATGTGTTCTATTCTGCAACTTAAGGAAAGCCGGCAAATAGCCGCTACAACCGCTGTAATAACGTCATTTAGCGGTCGAAGATCGGCAAGATCGGGAAGGAGAGAAAAATATTTAAAGCAAATTTCTAAGTTATCTGATGAGGAGAGAGCAGTAATTTTTGGCTGAGGCACTTTGCGACCCCCTAATCTAAGTACAGGATGTGTTGGTTGGCTACTTTCTGCAAGCACTCAAGATTTAGAAAAAAGTTGAAAATTGTTTCCAGGGTCGCTTCAGTTTGGCCAAAAAAAATATTCGCACAAAGAAACATTCATTATGATTTTGTTTTTATGCCGCCTTGATAAGAAAAAGAAAAACGAGCACAAAAAAATTAACAGAAAAAAAAACACGCCTGCATTTTTCTTTGAACCTGTCTGAACCCGTTTGGACCGGTTCGAACCGGTTCGAACCGGAACGGAATGGTGCTTTGGAACCGAACCCGAACCGAACCCAAAAGGCTTGAACCTGAACCCGAACCGAACCCTAAAAAATTCCGGTTCGACACCCTGTAGGAGCCACCGCCGTGCCGCCGCGCCAGTGGTAGCGGCTGGGAGGAGTCGGCGCATGCGTGTGCCGGCAGCTGCGGGACAGCGCGACTGTGTGGGGATAATCGGCTGCTTATCAGCTGAGCGGCCGCCGCTGCCGCCGCCATCGCAACTGTCGCCGGTCACTTGAGCAGAACTGACTCAAAACGGCGTCTTGTGCGCAGCACTGAAAGCGGGCTTCGCTTGTCGTAAGGTGGAACCCGCGGCATGTGGCAATCAGACGCCAAACTCTTGCGCTACGCGATATACAGGAACTCTAGAGTCACTGACACAGAGGCGCCCACTCGAAAGGCGCACGTAGGGGAAGCTCCGCCACAGAGCACAAAAGCAGTGCACGAAGCTTGCAGCATAGCGGCGCGCTCATTCGTAACAGCACTGATACTTTTCCGTTCCATGACTCATGGAGAGTCTGCTTCGCACACTCGCGTTCGAGGGGTGACGACGAATGGTGAGCGCGAGTGCGAGTGGTGACGACGAGGAGTGAGCGTGAGTGAGTACGAGTGGTGAGGAAGAGTGGTGAATGTGAGCGCGAGTGAGTGCAAGCGGTGATGACGAGGGGTGAGCGTGAGCGCGTGTGAGTGCGAGTGGTGGCGGCGGGCGGTGAGCGTGAGAGCAAGAGAGTGCGAGCCGTCACGGCAAGTGGTGAGCGTGAGCGCGAGTGGGCGCGAGTGGGGAGGGCGAAAGGTGAGCGTGAGTTTGAGTGAGCGCGTGAGGAAAAATATATTTTTCTGTGTGAGTGTGAGTGAGTAGCGTCCAGTTTTGCCGAGGTATGCCTCGAACTGCCGCATAAGTACGCTCGTTCCCTGGTAGGACCACGCGTACCGGTGTCCACATCATTTTGTCGCCCTGAGTGTTGAGCTTGCAAAGCATATTCATCACCACGGGTGAGACTCGACTCTTCCTGAAGTTCCTGATTGCAGTTATCGAGTAGCTCACTATAAATTTTGCTGGTATTGAGGCAAGTGCCACAAAAATGACAGCCTCTTCCCCAAGCTCTGAGTTAGCCGCGCAGACTGACTCAGGGGCGCTAACATAACCGTTTCGATTAGCTACTGCTACTGCCATGACAGCACGGTTGTAGCACTCGGCTGCATCTACGTAGATCCCGTGTTCTGAGTGTTCGAAGTGCTTGTGCTCTTTTCCAGCGACGCTCAGCGTCGAGCTCGAGGTGCTGTTACGATTCTGCGCGCCGCCACCATGTTCGCGCGTCCTGCAAGTTGCGGAGTGCCCCGATGCTTAATTAATCTGCCTCGGACAAGTTACAGCTTGCCGGACAACGGCCTGCGCGTGAGCGCCTCGCTGTCGGTGACTCAAACTTCGGCGGCTGCAAACGAATCTACGTGTAGCGACATGCTCTGTTATATTTTTGCGGTGGACGTAGGGCAGTTACCCCAATGAAGAAGAGGACGTCTGATCGTGCAGCGTTCGTGTGAAGAGAAGGAAGAAGAAGATGATCGGAAACGGTGTACATTCATAGCGGTCTCATGTAAATAGAGTTATTTTTTGCTTTTACGGCGGCTTCGGACTCCTTTCTTCCTCATCTTATTGTGCCGAAAACCCGGGAAGGAAGAAGTCGGGGGCCCCCAAGCTGCCGGAACGGGTATCAAACAAGGTGTAAGCGGCGGCGTCGGTGGATGAGATCTCGGCAAAGATTCCAAGTCATCGGACCATCGGTCTCTTACAAGAAGGACACCAACGATGCGGACGGTGGACGGATGCACTCGGCAGAGCTACGGCGGTGCAGCCCAAAGGCGACAGATGGGATGGACAAACGAGAGCGCGACTATTCATCCTCACTTCTCACGATTGCCCTCGGTGGGTCCGGACAGTGACTTGGCGAATGGTGAGGTGAGTGTCGCTGCTTGCCGCACAACGAAAAAGAGGCTACTTCAACAACACGCACGCAGTTGCACTCAGTCTAGAATGCTGCTTCAAGATCTAAAGGTAAAAAGGGACAGAGAAAGGACAATCGCTCGGAAACTATGCAGCGACGCAAGGGCAGCGTTAAGCTTGAATATAAGAACCACTGGTGTACATGGCATGTTGAAAAATTTTTTGGGCGACATACGAAGAGCTGAAGTTGTGCTAAGGCATTTAAATGATGCGATTGAACAGGTTATCGACAACGACTGCCTGAATGAGGAATTCACAGCCAACATTGAGTATGAAGACCAGATGATTGACATATTGAGCCGATTGTACCACCGGTTAAAAGAAAAGGCGGACACCAGGGAACATTGCAAAGTCATAAAGACATTGAATGCATCGGCAAACTTCAAAGAGTTTTTTACACTAAGACGTGCTACGAGCCACCCGATGTTGAATACGCTGCTGAAGAAATACGCTCGCCCGAAACTTCGCTCCCATCACATTTTCTATCACAAGCTAACGGAGCGACTATGTCACGTTCCCTTGCTACACTGGGCATCCGAACTGAAGATTCTTTGCTCTCACGTTCACCTGAAGAGTCCCCGGAAATGACCCCAAGTAACATAGTCTGCTCATCAAGCGCGGCAGCATCTCCACAAGTCCCATATAGCAAAAGTCCAGAACATGTAAATACAACTGATGGTCCTGCGGAAGCAGAACGTAAAGATGGGACACTTATAGTGGACGACGACAGATTCTTCAAAGGTCCACAGATTGCCATTACCCATAATGGACGCCGCAAGTTGATTAAAACAGGTCACAACGGTTGTTGTCGGAAGGATGGCAAGAATGAATCCCACATGTACACACCAATTACCAAAACCCCAAGAAAGACGCGGAAGGTGCTAAACAACTCGTCTGAGGCCCCTGAGAATATCTCTGAAAAATTCTCATCGGAGTTCAAGACCGTAGAAGACGGGATGCGAGTTGCAAACTGGATACGGCGTCTGCACCGAAACTCCCGTCGTGTGCGCAAAAGACGGGCTCTTGCAGCACTCTATCTATCTGACTGCTTCAGCGGATTTGACAGGAATGGCTTTCATGTATTCCGTGCTCGGAGACTGTGCGGTCAATTACCAGACAGACACTCGTAGGACCTTGGGGTTCGGATATTCGAGGGTAACTGGTTAATTTCATTTATCTGTGGGGCGGGGAGGATGTTACATTTTGTTCATCGGATGAACGCTCAGAAGACCTGGGAGTCATGGTTTTCAGGGGAGATTTGCTAATTCCATTTTTTTGTGCCGGGGTGGGAGGATGTTATATTTTTGCGGTGGACGTAGGGCAGTTACCCCAATGAAGAAGAGGACGTCTGATCGTGCAGCGTTCGTGTGAAGAGAAGGAAGAAGAAGATGATCGGAAACGGTGTACATTCATAGCGGTCTCATGTGAATAGAGTTATTCTTTCCTTTTACGGCGGCTTCGGACTCCTTTCTTCATCATGCTCCGTGGGGGCGGACGCCGCAGCATAGATATTCTCTCCCCCCTCTCTCAGGCTTTGAGAGCGCCGCTACTGACGGCCCCTCATGAACTCTGAAGTGTTGCGTGTCTGTACTATGTTCGGGCCGTGTGCAGACACAACTAGAAGAACTGTTTGAGCGCTAGCGCTTCGGGCTTAAATACGCGGTGTCTCCGCGGGCAGAATTCCTTCGTTCTGGAGCAGCGAATATATGTCGCTCTGCTCGAGTCCTGTACTGTAACCTCGTCGCCCGGAAGGGTATTGTTCCTGTATTGCTTCTGTCCATCTTTCGTTATGCAGTAAACCAGTTGAGTTTGCCTTCGGCTTCTTGTCGTCGTCACCAAGGCAGCAACCTTTGCTGGCCGCTCACCCATACTCTACCACGCATGACGGAGGTGACAGAGCCCGGTTTGGGGACGCCTTCCCGAATGTAACAGGGCATATTATAAGGTCGTGTGGGGTAAGGTAAATAAACCACGCTGATAATGAAGAAAATGTTTTATAAACCAACCACTTTAAAAAGGTAGGAATGCGTCGTACCGGACCTCAGAAAGCGTGCGGCGTAACAAACCTGCACAGGTATATGGCTTACCAGTTCTCTCAAGGCTTGCGGCGTACCGAACCTGACGAGGCATGCGGTGTACCAGTCCTCTGAAGGCGCGCGGCGTACCGAAACTGACGAGGCGTGCGGCGTACCAGACCTGCAGAGGTAGTGGCGTACCAGTCCTCTCGAGGCGTGCGGCGTACCGAACCTGACGAAGCATGTGCCGTACCAGTCCTCTCAAGGCAGCGGCGTACCGAAATTGGAGAGGCGTGTGGCGTACCAGACCTGCAGAGGTATGTGGCGTACCAGTCCCCTCGAGCCTTGCGGCGTACCGAACCTGTGGAGGCGGCTCCGCTGTGGAGGTGGAGGTCGTGTGGGGGGAAGGGGGGCGTAGACATTCGCGCCCTCGTATCCATGGAGGTCGTCGTTTTGTCTCCTTGTTGGGTGGCGTAGGTAATATACAGCTTCTGAAGAATGGGCGACCCGTAGAGCCACATGTAAGTCTCTGGAAGTGTGCTGTTTGTTAAGCCTCAATGATCTTATAAAGAGTGTTGTGAATCCCCGTGGCTTAGAAACGTTCGTTGGACGCGAAAATAGGGATACCGAGGGCTTGTTTGTACGCTTTTCGAGTGAGGAAATTGAGATTTTCTTTTTCAAAATTTTTGAGCGCCAGGAAGGGCGTCACATAGCTTATGGCGAATTCCATTGAGAGAACGGGAGCAGCGGCGTCGCGCAGTGAGGAGGAGGGGGCAGAACGCTTGGGAACACTTGGGAGCAGAGCCACTGCACCTGCCAATGGAATACGGCACGCACCCGGAAAGCAGGTGGGAGAGGGGAAAACGACGAGCAATGAGGCCTTTCAGCGATCTCAGCACGCTCGGAAGCTGAACGACCCACCTCCTCGCCTGAGTAGCTTGACACCGTCTTTCTAACACATGCCTCCACCTTCGGCCTTCATCCCGGCATCTAAAACAGGTGGTGAAACGCTGCTGCGTACACTTCGTCGTCATCGTCGCTGCTGCTGCTCCTGCTTGAACTTGACTCTGACGTTGAGCTATCGCTGCTGTCGTTCTCGGCAAGGCGACGACGCTTTGCTGCCTTTGTCCCTAGCGCATCTAACGACAGGCAAGGTGAACGGGGACTGCCAGAACCTACCGTCACGACGCCAAAAACCTTGGAGCCCGAGCACCAAACACGCTTGGCCGCCGCCATTGCCTCCGTACCACCGCCGCCACCGCGCTCGCCGGGCCGCAACAACTCGCGGGAGCAAAAAAACACACACAAAAGGGGGAGGATATGACGTTAAAAATGGTGTGACTTCCTTCGTACTGTGCTTACTCCGCTTTTTAAGCGGGAGCAGATCGGACTGCTCCCGGCTGCTCTCGGTGCAGAGAAAGTGATCTCGCTCTGCCACTGGATGACAGTGTTCCTACTCCTGTTCGACCACTGAAACACGCCGGCTCAGAAGAGAGCACTTTCGGAGTGCTTTTTAGTGCTCCTGCTCTCCCAATGGAATTCGCCATTAAATGGCTGATGAAAAATGCCTGCACTAGTCTATTAAAGTCGTTTTTTTAACCCGTGATGTTTGCTATTCTAGCTTTGAGGCGAGCTATCCGATGAGCGCTTGCGATGAGCGCCCGAACGGTCTCAATGTTCGAGCCATCTGCTTGTATGCGAAGACCCAGAAACCTGATGCATTGTACTCGAGGAATGGGTCTGTTCATGATTTGAAGCTGGATGTCGGGAGTTGCAGATGCGCGTCGGTGACCTTGTATAGGAGACTGGTAGGTGAGAAATTCGGACTTTTTTTGGGAACATGAGATACCTTTGGCAGTAACGTACTACGTCGATTGCTCGTTGAAGCGTTAATCGCTATCTCTGTGACCCATAGTGTTATATCGTCCACGTGTAGGATGTTGTGCAGAACTAGTTTCTTTTTTCGCCGCTCATAACTCGTCTCCGGAGGGTGGAGGGGGTGGTATCGGAACGTAGCAACCGTTCGTCCCCTCGCATTTACTCTCGTAGGGGACTTATCGTTGTGGCAGCGTAGTTAATCCCCCAAGAGAACAATGGCACTACCCCATTGCTTTTTTGGCTAAGAGTGTAGGCTTGTAACGTTTACGTGCGCTGTTGTCGCAGCGCAGATTCTATTTTGTTTTACCATATAATCGCATGCTCGGCGTCGTCATTCGCCAAATTTGGACATTTGGTGACGCTGATTGGTCCATCTGAAGCGTTGTGGTGAAGCCCACCTGCGGCGATTTTGGGGTGTATAGGGGGGAAGCGGCGTTGTGAAAGGTTGCCTTGGATGGTTTTGAAGCCAATGACAAGGATGTCAACTTGCTTGAGCAGAAAAATGTGACGTCATGTTGTCCTATGGAGTCCTCCGCAGCTGCTCCCGGGCTCTCAGCTGCTGCAAACGAAATTCATGCCATGAATGGCGCTGTAATTCATAATCGGGACGACGTTGATCACTCTTCATTCGTGCGCAATATTTTATAGGGTAGCACGTACACATCAGACCAAAAAAACCTGAATACACGAATTTTGGTGCCACTACTCCTTTGCCCTGCACTTTGCAGCCACGAATAACACCTAACCAGCTCACGCCAGCGTCCCTTCAAGAGAGCGAACTACTAGTTCTCAAGTGTTAGACTCCTGTCCCTTTGCAAGTATGCCTTTTTTGTTATCCTAACTTCATTCTTCCTCTTTTCAAATAAAGACTAACTTTTGTCCTCCAGATCATCTAATCATTTATCTTGATCTTGCGTTGCGCCTCAATCGTTCACAATCTCTGCATTTGCAATTAGGATGAGGTAAATTGTCTTTTTGTTTCGTCAGTGGGGCTTTCCGTGTCCATTTACGTTTTTAGAAGAATGTATTCATCATTCTCAGCCCATCTCTCCTTAAGCTCACTGACTTTGTCCCCTCTGCTTTGTGCGACTATTCCAATGTTCTCGTTGGCATGTTCCCCTGTCCTTTCCTCTGTACTTTTCCTTCTAGGTATGTCATTACAATCAACCATACACGCGTTTACCACATTCATAGCTGATACGACATCATCGTAGAAGATATCAAAGCCCCACCAGAGTAGCTAAAAGTTGCTGCATTTCCGTAGCACTTTTATCTGGAAACTCTCATTTTATTACGCGCAACCGCTGCTACCTTTCAGAACGCTGAAAAACTCCCCTACATTCACTGCTATCTTGTATATCAAGAATTACATTCGAGCTCCTTTACGCCAGGGAATTCCACAGTTTAAAAGCGTCACAGTTTTTAACCTCACGACCAGCGCTGAACCGGACGCCCTGCGACTTATTGGTCTCCAGGAAGAGACCGCCAAGTCGTCACTTGAGCTTCTGGGCTAAGGTATCGCATCCACTTCTTTGCTGCATAAAGTCCTGTACTGCTTCTACTCCACCCCACCATAACTTCCCCTGACCACTGGACGGAGGCCCTGGGCCGCTCGGACGAAGACTCCCAGCGCCCACTGGTCACCCGAGCACAAGCCGTGGTGCGGCCTTCGGGCAGCCATGGCGGACCCTAGCGCCAGTGGCCGTCAATAACAGCTTTTATCTCTCTCTCTCTCTCTCTCTGTTTCTGGTCTTACCGCCGCCTCAGCTGCTGGGGACTGGCGTTGTTGAGCTTCGTCGTAACTCCATGGTAAGGGTGCAGCCCCCTATGCCCAACAGGGTGGCCAGGTCTTGTGCTGGTGACGGAGAGATCAATTCTGTCCTAGAGAATTAACTTGCTTGTACGTATGTGGTTTTACTTACCTGATATCAGGGGATATTTTTCGGCTAGACCAGTGGCCAGTGCCATCCGCACTGGGTGTGCCGTAGGATGTCTTCATCCATGGTAATGACTCCACTTAACGCGCTCCTGGCACCAGCAGTATTGCCAAGACAAGGGATTACAGTACAGAAAGTTGCGTTTTGTATCGCCATCTCACCTAAAGTAAAACAAGGCGCCATCACACGGAGCTGTTATTGCAAAACATTTCATTTTATTTCACTTATTTACACCGAACGCCAAGCGTGTTCACGCACTTCGCGCTACAGTGGCAGTTTCCGCGACGAAGGCTAAGAACGAGAATCGGCAAAGTAAAGCAAAGGAAAAGCACTGAATAAACATCAGCACGCCTGTTCGACGTCACAGAGAACAAGCTGGATAGGGATGCCTCATTCAAGGAGCCTCCTGGAGCGATTCAAATCGGTAACCTGTCTTAACACAGAGCGCCAGGCATCAGTTAAGGCATAAGCTACGCTCCGCAAATCACGAGTGATCACTGACGAGGCTGGAGCGTTGCTTCTACTCGGGTTCAAAATGCCGCCCACCGCGGGGGCTATCTTCGATCCCGGACACAACGATTTCCCTCTTTCCAGAATGAAAACTGCGTCACTCGATCGGCATTGTTTGCACAGACACCTTTGCCGATGTCTTGCTTCATAGCAAACAGGCAACAAGCAGTGTAGACATCTATAAAAACGGAGTATAACACAATCTTCTGCACAGGTAAGCTCGCGAAATAAGGGCATTCGCGACGTGGCGAGCTGCGCGTATACAGCACGTTTTCACCTCCGCCGTGCGCGCACGATGTATATAGCTCGGTGGCGCGTTTCCCTCAACTCATCGTATCGCGCACGCACCGCGAACACAACTCCTTCTAAAACTGCATTGCCATCAACCAGTATGCGCGCTGTTGGCAGTGCGGGACAGGGTGCCGCCGGAAAACCCGTGTCGCTGTGGCAAGCCGTATGCTAATACGAGAGTTAAATATACACAACGAGAAGTAAAATTGGGCAAAGCACTTTAGGGTACGCACAGTACAACCGCTAAGCAGCGTAACATACTCTAGGTAAACACTGTACACGTTCAATAAAATGATAAGCGCTCCGGGCCACAGAGTAAGACACATGAGGTATGACAGGCCGCGACAAGCGACGTTCAGCTTTTGTCTGGTCTATAGCTTCGAAGTTTGTCTGAGCTTAGCCGCCCCTTTGAGAACTTTAAGGTTGGTAACAGTCGCACGAGCGGGATTTGTAAAGTTAAACGCCCAGCCCGGTATTTGTTAACATGATGCCAGTACGCGATCTATACAAGTGGGGCACATTGGTAGTAAACTAGAGCGATCTGTGTGGGAAACTGCCGTCGACCAAAAAAAAAAAAGTGCGAGAGGCTTTGGCACAAACCAGTCGTTTCTTTTTTCTCCTTTCTTTTCCTTTTCAGAACGAAGCTTCGAGAAGTATCAGACAGGCGAACAGCGTTCTCATAAGAGTTCGCCAATTTTGGCACGAGATGAGACACTAAAAATAGAACATAAAGAGAAAAAGTAACTCGAAAGTCACGGCAGGCGGCGTTAGTACGAAGCATGTGAAAAGAAAAAAAATGCAGGCAGCCGACTCATGGCAAGCATTGAGTGGTGGATCAACGAACGCCTGTAGCGCGAGGCACAATGTCCAGTTGTGTCCTCGCCTGATAAGCAACCGCGGACAATCGTCGAGAGTTCGTTGAAGTCATTTCGCCGCATTCTGGACCCCTTCGGTCTCTTTGAGCGAAGATAGAGGACGAGGAAAAGCGCTTGGCTCTTTCGGATTGTGAGCGCATGGTTCGGACGGAGGAAACGCAATATCAATCAACGGCCAAGGCGCGCCGCCGTTCGCAGCCGTGCGCTCGATTTTCGCCAACTTGTGATACCATCGGTTCTGTACGGGCTAATGAGACGAAAAAAAGGCAATGAAAATGCGGAGGATGTCACTCGGCCGCACCCAGGCAGCGTGAAAATTAAATGCGACAACGAGAAAGGCATCCTCCTTTGGCCTTCATCTACGGCGCGCATTAAATTCTACCCCCAAACGAGGTAAAATTGAGGAGCTCGAAAAGTTCTCGGCCCGCCAGCCATGCCGGCAAAAAGAGAATGATCGCGCCGGTCGCTTCCTCGTTTCTGCGCTCGCGTTGCATTTCCCGCCTGCACGCGTCGACGAACGCGCGTCGATTCACGGGGCTGCTAACAGAATGAAGCGGCTTCCCAAGGTTGTTTTGCAAGCGAAGGCGCTCGCGCAGGTGGCCCTTTTATTCTCTTCGAACACTGTCCGCGCGGTCGAGGTGGGTCCGCGACTGCTTACAGTCGTATATCCGCGATATGCAAGGAGAAAACGGCCGCTATATGCGTCTCTCCATATTTCATCGGTGTGTGAGAAGGCACGTGCGTGTTATAGGCAGTGGCAAGGCTCGGAGGCTCGTGGCTGTTTTACTAAACAGCGTCGTAAGTTCGGACCAGACTTCCGCGACGAAGCCTTAAAATTATCGCCGTACGCAATTTACTCCAAGTTGCAGCAGGTATAAACGCAGCGCGTTTGTACAGGCGGTGCTGCGGGTGCCGACAAACCACGTATAAGCGAACGAAAATTGGCCGCAGGACGAGCACACTGCGGAAAAGACTGAGTGCGCCTATAATGGGTGAGGAGTCTTGTACGCCGCTCAAGGAATTGACGCATGAATGTGGCACGGTACTGCCACATAAGCCGGAAGGGTTCGCGACGCGGAAGAGCGTGATTCATGCTTAGTGCGGGGCCAATAACGATCAAGTGCGAAACGATGACAAGAAAAAAAATGTTACTTTGTAACGAATACCACAGCGAATCATCGCTCGCAGTGTGAGCCCAAAACTAGGCGCAGACAGATGATTTCATGGGTAGGTTATGTGTAGAGTAATGATGATTTCTGCGGTACGTGGCATATATGCGTGAAATGACAGCAGCTTCTCCTGTCACGCAATTTGTTTACGATGTCTGATGCATATGCACAAACCTACGTGCATTGCCGGAAACGTTTCTTAGACTTTGTGAAAATGTACTTCTTGCGCCGCTTCACGCACACACGCACATCATAATTTACTCACGTCACGTTCTGAGTGCTGTCTAAACCTGCTCGCAAGTCACTTCCCGCTCCATTTCGGTGCGTCCACTCACTCCAAAGAGCCGAAGATAGGTTCAATTGGCGACTACTTATTTTGTACTCTACTCAGCTGGCCAACTCGTTCGACTTCGTTCAAACTTCTTGGGCATCTTGGCGTGTACTTTGTTTTGCCCATTTATCCAATTTTGTGGCGAGGTTATTGGGTCCATTTATTTAGCTCTCCCTAGGCTAACATTCTCGGCGTGTATAATGGGATTCCTAATACAGTCGAGTTGATCTCACGCGGAACCAGACACCGCCCCCTCCAACGGCAATTGGCCCGGCAAAGGTCGTTACACGGAATATATTTCCTCCTTCAAATGCCACCAACAACGGCAGTAACATTGTTTATAACTCTCACTCATGCCCACACACTTGTAGTCTTACGCATGCAACGCGAGCGTGGACACCCAAAGAAAGGATGTTCGTAAGCAGCCCGCGCTTCGGCTCTTGCCTCCCATGGCAAGACTCAGGAAAAAATTGCATGCGACAAAACTTACCTTTTCTTTGAAACGGGGAAACATAAGCACGGTTTGAGATTTGAGAAGGGTCGCCATCGGAAGAAAACCTCAAGATTTCTTTTGTAAATTTGCTGGCAGAGCACACACGTCCGGTCAATGGCCAACGAGCCTTACAGGATGTTTTCTCTGTCTGGTTGATGAAGAAATTAGGCCAGCCCTGTGCTATTGCTCTTTTTTTCTTTGCATCCTTTCGGGCTCGTTCATAGCTGCGACGCTGAATCTATGGTATGTGTGGTCGCGTGACATCTCCCTGCAGCGCAACGCTGCAGGAAGAGGACGCGCTGCGTTGCTCGTGGCGGTGGGACGGACCTGCAGGGGGACGGGCGCGTACCCAGTCGTCCCCCGGCCGAGCACAGGCGGGCACTTCAACTCCCCACTTGGCGCCCCGTATCATCACCATGCCCGTTTCGCTCCCGGGTAAGTCTGCAGCCGCCGTGGTCCCGCGACTCTCGGCGTCATCAGCGCTGCGTGAGCGTGGACGAGAGTCAGGGGCCGCCTGGCGGGACATCCGCGAAATTTCTCGACTGCTCTTTGCTGCCTTGTACAACGGGGCTACAAGACGAGCAAAGAAGTCTGCTCCTCAATTATCTCAAATAACTTTTTTTTGAGCACACGTCGCCCTCCTGTTTGAAACATGGTGCTCGCCACCCTTGAGGAAGAATTCGTACCGCCTATCGCAGAGGTGAAAAGGCGGCAAGGTTTTGTCCCCCTCTCATTTTTTTTGTGTTCACTATGTCGCAGCTTCAACACAGATCCAGCTGTGCGGGCATTTCCATTCACACAATGTTACTGAGAAACAGTAAATGTATTGCCCTTTTCCCCCATTCCGCCTTACGTTCTCGTTTCGGTTCCGTTTCGGGCGCCTCAGTGACGAAATGAGGTTAGCGAATGAGCACGACAGAGAAGATGCAAACTAGTGAAGAGTGAAAGTGTTGGCTGAACTCGGATAAGTTTTTTGAGTAAGTGGACAGTGCTTCAAGGAAGTTCGACTTTCTACTACAGCTAAACGTTGAACACTTCGAGCAGACGATCCGCTAAAATTTAGCGAAGATGAAAAGAAGGCAAAGCATAACATTAACTCCACCGGTGCTTGCGCGTAATCATGACGGCTGTGAAGCTAATTGTTTAAGTTCTAGGACGGGAACGAAGTACTCGAGCCATCGTGTTAATTAGCACTACATTGTGCACAGCGAAAAAACAACAAGTTACGAATGCTCGCGACGCGGAACTACTTCCTTTCTGGCCGCTAGCGATACGCAAGAAGCGCTGTTACGTAAATGGACAGGCACATAAATGCACTTTGTGAACGTTACAGCATCACAGGCTTCATGCATCATGAAAGCGTGAGTTCAATTCTGTGTGGCACGTGTTGGACCATGAACATGGGCGATTCGTCCCTTCCTTGCTCGATCTGCGCGGAGGCCCAGGTGTCGCAGAAAGCAGGAATCAGTGGGGATTGCCAAGGGATTAGCATGCGTACACCATCTCGGGTAGAATCCGTCGCTGCGCCAGAGTCCCTCCAGATGCCTCAAGCCGTGTGCTTTATACGTGGCGCGTCACCAGGATGCGGGGTCCACTGGGAACACTCTTCCCTCAAGGACCGATAAGCGAGCACGCTTGTCACACGGGCACCGGTTGCGGAGAGGTGGACACGAAGCCACTGTCGTCGGCGCTGCCTTTGTTGGCCGAATCGGCGAAGAAGGCCGCCTTGGCTTCAGCCAACTTGGCCCGCATTGGTGTGTAGCCGCCTCCGCCCCCATTTCCATTCATCTTAGCCGGCTTAGAGGTTTTGATTATTGTTTTCCCAGGGGGAGTTGAAGACTTGTTGTTGCACGTGTCCTGGCCGGACGACTCCACGGCGATGGTCTTGGGAAGCGCGTGTTGCAGCGAGGTGGTGATGTTCGTCACGGTCCTGGAGCTTCCAACTTCGGTGACGAGCTCCATATTGACGTCTACGGTGCTTTTCAGGTTGCCCATTTTGCCGGTGGACTCCAGCGTGGACTGAACCGACTTCTCTTCGACTATCTTCTTGATGGGTGCGGTGGGGGACGGAGACACAGCGCCGCTCTTCCTCTGAGCTTCAATCTTTTCCTCGAGGATCAGGTTTGTCGCAATCTTTTTAGTGTTGTCCCCGCCATCATCGCCTATCTTTCCGTTTGTCTGCTTGATGGACACGGTGGTTGTGTTGGTCGACGGCTGCAGATTCTTGAGAGTTTGTGGCGACGGTCTAGTCTTGTCCAGATCAGCGACGGAGCTGAGGTTCTGAATGTTCTTCAGTGTGACCGTGTCCGTGGACGTGAACGTCGTCGTGGTAGTCGTACGTCGGGGTTCGTTAATTTGCGGTTGCGGAGGCACTTTGCTGATGACCATGGGGCCGCACTGGAGATTCTTGATGGCTGCTATGGGACGGGGCTCGACTGTTTCATCAGCCTTGTGCAAGTTCTTGAGATCGTCAGCACTGATGTGAGCCCCACCTCGCATAGAGAACGCGGCCGATGTCGCGGACGGCTGCTGCTGGAGGTTTTTCATTGAAAAAGCGGCGGGCGCGTGTCTCTGCGCCTCCGCCCTAATCCTGGATGTGGCGACGTTGTCAATGTCAAGTGTCGTGCCGGCAATGCTGCTACGGCGAGCTTCGAAAGCGGCCAAAGGTACGGGCCCCTGTCTCGGGAACCTGTTGTTGTTCGTGTAGTCGGAAGGCTGCTGTCCTTTTCCGTGCGTCGGCAGCTCTGCGGTCGTCTTCTCGAGGGCGTTGTTGGTAAAGTTGGGCGGTCTGTACCTCTGGTCGTCCTGACGAAGGCCGCCGTTGTTCAGCCTCTCGACAGGGAGCGGTGGCAGCGCACGCTGGTGACGATACGCGCGGCGAGACAAAGGCGGGGTCCGGATCTCGGCCGTCGAAGGCAGACGTCGGCTTGTGGCTGCCGATGACTGCACCAGCCCTGCACCATGACGTGATCCGTTGGTCTGGTTGTTGCGGCGTGCCGCGGGCGACGCGCTGCGGTGTCTGTAGAGCAGAGCGCCCGAGGAGTCAAGGTCCTCGGCGGCGGCGAGGGCGGCGGCCGCTGCCTTGCGCGGCCCGCGGTAGTAGCCCCGGGAGCTCCGCGACCGCCGATCCGACCGGTCGAGGCTGGCGTCCGGAGTGTCCCCGTTGCTCGAATGCCGCTCGCGAGCCCGGTTCGTGCTGGAGGACCTCGGCTGCGCAGAGAAAAACACCAATCGATTGTTTGAACTGTTCACAAAACCTTCGCAAAACAAGTTTCCGCTCAACGCTTATGCCGCATTAGATACACACTTGAGCACAACCGGCAGCGTTGCTACCTCAGCATAAAGCGTTAGGCCCAGTGGATATCACCAAACAGATCTTTCAGGTATAAGCAGAAATGAGCTGGTCGGAACTCTTGTTTTTGTTTTATCTCAGCTGAACATCCCGCAGTAGAAATTAGTGTCAGCTTTAAAAATTCACAAGATTAGAGTCTACAAGGTGGTGAATGATGTTTCACAGCGTTTAGTTCAACTTGGAGTTCAACTTGCCTGCAGGGTCGTACATTATGCGCTGTGTGTCTTCTGCATTCAGTTCCGTATTAAAGCCGCAGCTACACGATTATGTTGCAATTGTCAAAAGCTCTGACCAACGGTAGTTTTCCATTTTATTTTCGCAAAACTGAAACCAACTCGCCCCCAAAATATTCATACCACAATATGCCTCATTTACAGCTCTGGTGCTCCAGTACTGCTTTATTACTGCGGTACTGCGGTAATGCAGGCGAGCCCGCACGCACACACATACACATACACACACAAAAGAAGTAGCCGAAGTTCGTTGCATTCTTCCAAGACGCGCTGCTTTCAGTGGTGACTGTTCATGCGGAGTGACTGCAAATGCAGACTGGAGTACAGAACAAATTGAAGTTCTCGTCTGTGTAATGCTGTGGACAAGCATTTATAAAAATATTTGTGCATGCCTATGTGTGCATGTACCCATAGTGCTATTTATCCCCCTATCTATTCGGACTCCAAGAGTAGCGAGTCCCGAATACTCCCCCCAAGTCCGCTTCTCACGCGAATCACGACCGGACGCCACTGTCCCTCTAAGGCAGGTGAATTTTTCGAGAGGAACAATTGCATGCCATGTCTACTCATCTGCTATTGTCGTCCACCACGACCACGCGAAGGCATATGTTTCTTTTTACAGCGCTTTCGTTCCTTTGTATACTGCACAAGCTGTTCGAATTGCAGGGTCATGTTTACTTTTACCCCCCCCCCTTTTTTTTTTGACGCAGCTTCTCACGGCAGTTGTGGTCGCTGCTTTCTATGTGACGTCAAGCATGCAACAGACACCGATCAGCAAAATGCGGATGGGTCGGCGCTCGCGTCTCAAAACAACGCGCACATTTTACAACCCTGCGCGATGGAAAATATATATGTATTAAATGCATCCCCTGCGACTAAAAGAGGAAAATAAGCTATTTTGCCGAGGTAAAAAGTCGTTTTTTACCTTGAGTCAGGTAGAATACAACGTTTCTGCAATGGTACGCTTTACGTACGTTACAAAGCATACCACCCATGCATATAAGACGATGTAATGGCAGTGGGGAGGAGGAGGCAGGGGGCGGTGCATGCACATGCAACGTTTGGGAAAACCAGTACATTCTTGTAGCTGACATTTCTTGCCGGAAACGATGGTCAGCTTGCATGAGTGCCCGTGATTGTAAGTTCGAACCATGGCCATGGCCGTCAACTTTGATAAGAGCAAATTAAAAAAAAAAAAAAAACATCGCGGACTTCTCACCGCCCTTTCCGAAGTAGCGGCGAGATCTGTCACGGTGACACAATACCTAGAAAACGACCCGTGATACCGTCCTAGTTGTGGTATTCACTGTAAGAGTGCGAGACGCTAAATCGTGAATTTTTCAGATTTCAATTCGGCATACTCCAGACCTAATCGTACATCAAAACGGGATCTAACGGGTGGAGTTACGTCTGCGGGCTATGAAGAGCTGCACAATGGATGGATATATACACGACTAGCGGTAGTACCCGGCGGTGCCCGGGTGGGCCATTACATTAAGGAGAGCAATTGGTGTTTGTTAGTCGCCATATTAGGCTACTTCATTGGGAAGTGGTACCTGCTCATACGGGAGACGCGTAGTTGCCGAAGGTGTCAACAGATGGCGACCGCTAAGCGAACGCGGGAAAACTCAACTGAATTTTACGTCCAAAAGAATGCAGATTAAAAAATCTCGCTGGCCTTCTTATCCGCATGTTAGGACAAAATCCTGAAAGTGGTTTTGGGCAAATAAATGGGCAGCATTTTCAAGAAAAAACGAATGGGAGATATCAACTGGCTGGGTGGTTATTTACGAAACTGTAAAAATACAGTGTTTTCCCTAAATCCCGCTTGCCTCTGTTGGGAGGGTGTCATTGAAAAATGTTGTATAACAGTGTTGAGATACGTGAGTAAGTTGCCTATCTCAACAAAAACCAGCTCAATATCTCAGATGGCGGGCGGTTAAAAAATTAATATGTCAAAAACTATTTTTCCAAATGCACAGAACCGTTTTAATGATTTCGCACTGCGACGCCGCTAAAAGGGTCAAATTGTTTTTTACCAATGACACGGCTGATGAGCCAAAAAGGCCTGACAGGTTATGTACACGTCTAGCCAAACGGCTCTTTCAAACGGCTACAGATTGCAAGGGCACATTCTGATTACGGTGTTGGAGGTCCATATTTCTTAAAATTTTATAATTCCACCATGGAGAGAGTGAAAAGCGGAAAAATAGTTTTTGACATATTAATTTTTTAACCGTATACAGCAACAGCTGTTGATGTGCGATTACGCGATTATGGTGACTTCCAAGGGAATTCAATACTTTTATGCTGTGACATCGTAAAGTTGTCGCTCTAAAACGCGGAAAAAAGAAATCGCGGAAGTGGGCATATGGGCTCCGTGTAGATATGTCCTCTTAATTATGCTTAAGGCTTCACCATTTCTGGCCAATCCCTGCGTGAATATGTGTAACATCTGCACGGTCATTCCTGTGAAGTAGCAATGTCAGATTGTGGCATTTTCCATTTGTTTTGCACTTGTCGGTTGCGCTAAAATCTATTAGACACGATGCATTTTTTTTCTGCCTCCTGCACCTTAATGGCGATGGACTCGTGGCGACGGTCACAAGCTCCCCCCCCCCCCCTTTCTGCGCCGAGACGAAATACCCGATATTAGAAACTACTATCAGCTAACTCTCGCTGTTGTACACAGTATATAATATATATATATTATAGATATATATATATATATAGAATATATATATTATAGATATATATATATATATAATATATAACATGGCAGGATTAACACGTCTCCAGATTTGGAGTGTAAGTTGCATCAATCAATTATAAAAATGAATGAATGAATGAATGAATGAGTCAATTTTTCAAGCAAGAAAGAAAGCAAGCAAGCAAGTAAACCAAATATAATCTGCACAGTGAAGACTTGCTCTCGTGCACTGGGGGACAATTCAGCCAAATTATAAACCAGGGTGATCAAATAATGTCCTGGTGAGGGCAGTTCTGTGTGTGTCCCAGCAAGATTTCCCTGGCATGGTTGCATATCTCTATAGTTTAGCCTCATTGATACCCAGTTAAATTATTTCGATGGGACCAGGCAGCACTGCAGACGATGGTACGAAACCCTCGTTATATCTGTACCTGAAAGTCAGCCGAAACGTGGATACTCAGCAGCATTTAAAAGTCTTGCAAAGACCCTCTAGAGCTCTAGAAAGTGCATAGTCGCTCTCCAGAGCTTACAATGATAGCAGCCTGCCGCAATAGCCTCCCGTGTACTGCTTTTTCAGCTACCCCACCAGTGTTCATATAGAGGGACTCTGGTGAGTGCCAAGGAACCGCATACCTTCCCCCTTTAGCCCACTGGGACGGAACAATACAGAATAGCGTGTAGGGCTTTATCAATGTATAATGTCGTTAGGTTCCTCTTATTTCTGATTCAGAAATTTCGTAGGGATAAAATTTAAATTGCAGGCTGCAAATTACACGTGCAGCAGCTGCCGTGATGGTCTATAGCGCCTCGCACCGAAGTCTCAGTGTAGTGTCTGCACCAGTGATTTAGGGTCACATGAATACCATCCTGTAACCTTACAATGGGAAACCACCCGTGGTTCATTGTCATTAAATGCGTTCGCTGACACAAAATAAAGGACAGGCGAAAAGGGAACTGGGCGCGGCAGTTTCTCCCACTCTGTTACCTTCGCCTGTCTACCTCCTTTTGGCCAGAGCTAACGCATTTGACCACAATGAATTGCAAAAATTCATTATTCCTCACTGTGATCACCTCGGAACGGCGCAAACAAACGAGCCACAAGGAATAATCGTAGCGCAAATGTATACAGGCGGAGCTTTAACCCGGTAACCCGAGCAGCTTGGCGAATGGCCGCGAAGCTCCGTTGCTACAAGCAGCCTTTCAATGCAAGGGCACCCACTTGAATCGGGTGGCGCTGTTCTCCCTTACTGCTTTTTATCTTGCTTATTGCGGCGCCAGTCTGCGCGCCGCGCTTGGGGCGACTCGGTCGCTTCCTCCTGCCTGGGCGAAAAACCATTTGGGTTGGCGCTAACTGTTTAGACTTGACGGTCGGTCTGGTACGGACAAATGCTAATAAAGCCAGAAGACCACTAGCAGCAGAGCCCATTTCGTGGGAGGACGTCGTGGTTCGTTTATTTTCTTTCACCGGCCGTTGTAGGGACTACGCATCCACCCCCTACCTCCCTCCTCGGCTAGTTCGGACCTCGTCGACTTGCGATTTCCGCGACAGGCAGGGCTGAAGACGTACGGAGCAGCCGAGTAGTTTCTTTGCGCCCGGAGACACTCCCTGCACGCGCTCAGAAGGGCGTGACCGCACGGCAATGAAAACCAATGCGAGTGATGAGCTAATCCGGCTCTTATTTGCAGCTCCATTTAGTTCAAGTACGGCCTACGGTGAATAGGTGCGCTTTGCTTTGGTCAGGACAACTCTTAATTGGGAGCGATTCTCCACTGTTCTGATTGTGCAAAGCTTTGAGTCGTGTGGTCGTACGTCTGTGTGCACGCCTGTAGTTCGATGTGCATGCCAAATGCAGGCCACAAAAGGCCATGGGCATATTATGAATAGCTGCATTGCCATTTGCTGTAGCTAAAGGACACACGCAGGGTCGAAATTCTGAGACTCGCTCTGGTTTTTGTTAGAATGCCCATAACACGGAGTGACAAAATTTTTAGATTCTCTGTGGTTTTCGTTAGACTGGATTTTACTGCTTCTAATAAACTGAGACAAACGTCGACTGCCTCGATTCCCAAACGAAGGGCCCTTTCAACACCGAATAACGAGTACCCCCTGATGTCCACCGATTTGTCAACCAGGGCGTCACGGGAAGGAGGTGGACAATGAAGGACGAATGTTGTTTCTCTTCTAAGCTAGAACAGACGGGTGGCAGCATTAATCCAGGAGAGGAAAAGAAATTCAGTGCCATTCCACTCTGTGAAGGTAGTAGTAGAAGTAGTAGAAAACTTTATTATAAAGTCAGACTATTTAGAGCCCTGCAGGGTGGTGCCCCTAGTCCCAGGCCCCTTTGCTGCTGCGATCCGTCTGCCCGTCGATCATCCGCGCTGGTCGTTCGATACCAGCGTGGCTGTTAGCGAGTTCTTGGTCGGCCTGCTCCTGCTCAAACCGCGCCGTCGCGCCGGGGAAGCATTCAGCGGGATTGTAGCCACGCCGCCGTCTTTCGCTTTCCGGCTCGCGGTATTCTGGGTCCGACGGGAATGGCGCTTGCGGCCCGATCGTCGTCGGTGGTATCCCTCCGCCGCGTTCACATCCGTTGCCGCATCTTTGTTTCTGTTTTGTTTTTTTAGTCGGTTTCCGTGTGCAACACACAATGTGGGAAAGCCAGCTTACAAAGACCAATATTACACTTATAAACACAAATGCTTTGTTAGGAAGACATTTTTCCAGGGGCAATATACGTCATCTTATGTCAAAATATGACACGAAGGAGGCGCACAGGTGGCCGAAGGGAGAGGGCGTGCCGAAGTGTGGATGAAGGGAGTGGCTTTTCTCAGTCTACGCATGCAAAAGAAAAAAAAAAACGGGTGAGTTAGCCTGTAACAGCTCTGCTGTAAAAAGGAACATAACAAAATGATAACGGACCAGAGTAAAATGAGAACAAAAGTCAGCGGACTAAGATGCAGGGGAGCCATATCCGTACATTAATGAGAAAATTGATAACAGGCATAAGCACGGAACAAGCGAAGCTACAGTAACAAAACAACAAAAATGTAGATAAAAGTAAAAAATGAAAGAGGCTAGATTAACAAATAAAATAAGGAGAAGAACCGGAAGAGCGACACAGTTTTCAAGCTAAACAAATGTATTCCAAGCATTTACGAAATTTACCTATACTGTCATTTGTATTTCGTCGCATGCATGAAGGTGGAAGAGCACGATCAAAGAACTCAACTGTATCTTCTCATTTTGCATCGATTTAACTCAATTTTGATTCACTTGGCTCGTAACTACTCTTTGATATCCAAGGAATAAAGATTCGTCCGCGTAGAAGCCTGGCGTTTCGAAAGGGTGACTCGTTCGAACAGGTATAAAGAAAACGTGCGGCCTTTATTGCTGGAAGAAGTACTTCATAAAACTGACGCAGAGTACGACCTACAACTGGCTACACACATAAAGCCCGTCATTGCATATGCTCATGACAAGATACCTGGCTTACGGTGACACTGGTTGCGGCAGCGATGTTCTAACTGTTTGGAGTATAATATTTACCGGGTGGACATCGGCACCCGAATTTGGTTCGCTACTAGACAGCCGTGGAGAAATGTACACGAATTTTCTGCCCAAATACTCGCCCCCCCCCCTCTCCTCTTCCCGTCATCCATTTTTCTTTCCTTGTTCCGTTAACGTTGCGTAAGATTGGATTTATCGACACATGCGCAGCGGGAAAAAGAGCGAAAGCTTCGCTATGCGGGTGGATCGTAAATCGTTCAGCCATCGCTCCATACAGGGCAAGAGTGCGGGACCGATGGTAACGTCTATATATCTCCGCCCGTGTCGCAACATATACGAGCGGTCATGGCTGTAAGTGGAACGCCGCACCGGCATGCGAAGCGGAGAGCGGAGGAGTCTTCATGAAAGGAGCGCGCCCAGAGTTTTGAAGACATACTCAATCGCGGGCGCGCGCACCTATGGCAAGATGCGGGAAGAAAATGTGCGCGCATACCGGCCATGCACTGGGCAAGGCAGCTCTCCAGCTGCGGCCTGCGCGGTGACCATCAGTCTTTGCTAACCCCGATTTCTCCGCAGCAGCCTGTAGAGGCAGCCTAATGAGTGTTGCAAGTAGAGCGCTTGGCCGGAATGAAACAATAGGCGGAAAAGAAAAGGGCGGGGGTGTGCAATTGGAAAGCTATGCGCTAACTCTGAGTACTTCTAAGGCGACCCGGAATGATGAGACAAAACACGATGACGAGGACAATGCCCGGTCCAGTTAACACTATACAGATGGCAAGGTGTACCACCTTATTTCTCTGGCTCTTTACGAGCTTCTCTCGAAGGGAATACTTGCGAGTTCAGCCATATCTCACACGCAAAAAAATGGTTGTGACGCTCCTGATGATGAATTAAGTCGCAGAGCGTGTTCCCGTATGCGTGATGGCGTTGAGCCCAGGAAGCTTGCAGTGCTTGGGACTTAAGGGCAGGCGTTGATAGATCATCGGCAGAAAGCTGCTAACAGATTCTTTACACTGCCCGCTTTTTTCTCGACATGTCAGCTGACTGAAGTTCAGCTTAGCCTCGGCATGCTTCGTTTGCTGAGCTCGGTTTAACTGGAGTTATATGAGTTCACTTGGCCTGTCTCGGAGTGCCCAGGTGCTACGTTTTAAATGCTCGATCATTTATATGTACACACAAGGAGAAAACCCGCCTGCAAGTCTATAAAACTAGATGTGTCACACTTTCGTCGCACACGAAAATTCTATTAATAAAAGGCGCTAGGGCCTTCATACTTTGACATCAGAGTCCTTATATTATCGCTGAAAAATGCCTTCTCAGCAATCTATTTGTGTATAGTAGAGAAACCGAATTTATAGGTTCCTCTACCAAGTCTGTAGGGGTGACTAAAAGAAGCTATAAATGCTAGTGGAGGAAGAGCGCAGAGGGGAATATACTCAGCACAGATACCAACTTCAACGGACAAAATTTCGTTTGAGCCTGGCGCTAATAAGAGCGCTAAAAAGTGGTACAACATGGATACACTAGATTCTTTGGTGAGATGACACATGTCGTCACCCTGTTAAAAATGAAATAACATCAATCAATCAATCAATCGATTAATCAATCAATCAATCAATCAATCAATCAATCAATCAATCAATCAATCAATCAATCAATCAATCAATCAATCAATAAGGTGAATAGCGCTCTATAGGGATACATCGGATGTTACATCATGTGATGATACATCATATGATGATACATACATGTTACATCATACTTTGGCATCAAAATTCTATACTACCCCTGAAAATGACGTTTTCCCGGCAATGCACTTGTGCATAGCACTGAAGCGGACGCAAACGGGGCTCGGTGTATAGCGCTCCATTGGGATACATAAGGTCTTGTAAAGGTATTTAATAAAAGGCCCTAAGGCCTTCTTTCTTCGATATCAGATGCATATGTGGCCCCAAAAATGTCTTTCCAGCAATGCACGTGAATGCAGTGGTGGAGCCGACCTCAAAAGAGCGAATTAATAAATGCGAGTTAATAAGTATTTATTCGACGCTTTCCACTTCGGAGTTTCTACACATATTTCTCTTTTCTCTCTCTCAAATTTTGACGGTGCATCATCTATACACATGCCTCAACACCGAGGCAAGGATGAGAGAGAGAGAATAAACACATTTAAATTTGAGCTTAACTGTGCAGGAGGGTGAGAGAACACCGGCCCGGCGGTGGGCGTCCGCTAGTCCAGGACGCCCTAGTCCTTGCTGGCTGCTCGTCCCTCTTTATCAGCATGCGCTGGGTCGAGAGGTGACAGCTATGCATTAAACTTCTTGGAGGCAGACACAACAAATCCCTCCGGCACATTACCTGGCGGGGGAACTTACTACAGTGCTAAGCTTTCTTGTTCACCCGAACTGATGCTTTATTCGATTTTGTGCGTACATAACTTCACTAAGCGGCGCAGGCATCAACAAAAGCGCATTTATTTATCTTATATTAGTAATTTCTCTATGTTTCCGGTGATGTGTTTGATAATGTGTCTTTCGTTCATACGTTACGTTCTCATCCCGGGGAGCGAAATGCGCAGATAATAGTTTCAGAGCCAGCGTTAAAAGAGTCACCAGATAGGCAGGTGAGCAAGCGAAAGCAGGACGGGAGGACGAGGTGAAGGCCCTGGCGTACTTTTCAGGCTCCGCAAGCCTGCAATAAGTGTGCGTCTATTGCTGAGCTTCCATAGAAGTCAGCTAATTGGCTGCAGGCAGTGCACCTGCCTGAATGTTCCTCAAGAGCGGGTAACGTCGCTAGGGATTGTTATAGAGAACGACGGTTTCTTTGAAATCGCATTCGAAAGAGGTGCATCGCCAATGAGATACGTGCATGAAAACGCTGCCTCGCGTACATACCTTTATTAGACCAAACGCGTCCCGACGTCGTTAGCCGAAGAACTAACCGCACTGTAAGCGTGTGGATGCGCCGCGCCAGTCGTTGGCATCTTTGGAAGGTCGCTTCCAAAGAGTCACTTTGGCCCTATTAGCTACATTTTGTGGCAGTAAAAGGAAACGGCTGGAAGGCGAGTGGTAGTCTCTTCGCAATGCTGAGTCAGCTGAGTTGCAGTTGCTATAGCTTCGTTTCACTTGTGAAGATTTGGTTGTTGCGTGCCAAGAAATGCCGCTTGTATGTACACCCGGCGTGCCTAGCAGAGGGGGGAAAACAAACGCGCGGAATAGGGCTACCAAGAGAGGGATACCGTTGTAAAGCTGGCTCTACCGACTGCAGGTTGGAGGAAGGTGAAGCGGCATATATATACCAGTCTGCTGAGCCTGTACTACGATGGCAGAGAAATTTCCACTTTAGTCGATGTGATTCTAGCTCAGACCTGACGCAGGACAGCGCAAGGGGAGCCCTGTCCGCGGGTGACGACTGCAGGAGGGGACCAAGGAATGCGCTGCAGGTCTGCCGCGCGGGCGTCAGCGAGATCGAGAGTGACCGCTCCCTGGACAGTCGGGGCCTCCGAGGAGAGACTCGGCGCCACGAGTGACGACCGAAGTGATACAGCCGACAGTCGCGCGTCCCTTTCTTCCGCGTGCCGTGTACAAACCGGATTTCGCGTACCGATGACAGTGTCCCCGTTAGACCCGTACTATACGTCGTGCGGGGGCCCGGTACGTAGCTGACGTGACATTACGACTCGTTGGCCCCATCAACAACGACACACGAAGTGGATGAGAAACGTACGAGACGGAATGTTCCCCGATCGACGAGCGATGCGCTATTTGCGATCTGTTGTGGTGTTAAATACGTGAACGACATTCTATACCGCCTCGTCCGCAAACGTTTGATACGCTCGTGTCTGCTCACTGTTGGCACCCAAAACAATTCCCTACTATTCCCCAACTCTGTGGTCCGAGAGAGCCCGAGTATGAATTGCGATATTAAAGACAGGTAATAGTGGGAAACCCAAGCTTATGACCGTTGCCTGTATACGCTCGAGTCCTTTTAGAATACTGTTTCTTCGGACGCAAACGGTCTTTATAGCAGTGCTTCGGCGCTGGGGAGTGCTTTTTACCCGTCCGCTGGGAATTTCTCGCGGAACACGAGAGCCAGGTGAGAGTGACGCGCCCTTAGAGTTAAGCCCGTCAGTTGCGAAAAAACCCCGCTGCGATTACGACTTAACTTAATTAAGGCACTACGATACGTACTACAGCAGTCCTAACCGCAAAAAAACTGCTACGTGATTACAACCCTCCACTATCAGTAATTATGTGAACACCAGAGCTCTACAGCGCCCGTGACCCCACCCTCCCAGCGTATACAAGCGGGCGTGATTGTGAAAGCAAAACAAAACAAACAAAAATAAATCTGACCCAGCCTATACGCTGCGTATTTCGCACACGAAATAGCCACCCGCGACCCTGTCATAATCACGGAGGGCGACAGCGTGCTGCGTCGCTCGCGCCAACAGTAGCTGTATAGAGTGCATACGCACGAGGCGCTTCTTCGGGGCGTTAAACCTGCAATTTACCATTTGCCACAGAGAGAGCCTGCGCGCGCTCGCGCTCGCACGCCGCTGACGAGTGCCCCGAGAAGTGCCAAACGACGATGCAGCCATTGATTTTTTCGCGCGAGAAATGAGCGGCCTACTTAGTATTTTTGCTTTCCTCTCCGCGTGCTTATCGAACGAGGCAAAAGAAGAAACTTGCGGCGCATGAAGCGCCTTGGAGACGTGGACACGAGTTTCTCCGCGTGCATGATACTTTTCCCAGCCCCGTGTTCTCCGCGCCTTTCGGGCAGCCCCGAGGACACGCGAGCTGCTCTCGAGGTAATGGGAGCGGGAAGGGACGAGAGGTGCCGACAACCGGGGCGGCTCCCCGAAGGAAGTGTCACAGGTTCAGCCTGAAAGATCACTCGATCGGATCGGCCGGCCGCGCGCTCATACAGGAAACGAGCCGCCCGTGTAGGTGGGCGTGCACGCGGTCATGCCCGGACCACCGAGAGCTTGATGAGGAGGCCGAAGCGCGCAAAAGCTTGCCCGCCTGGCTGACAATGTTTCCTCGATGGCTAACAACGCCGTGGCATGCCGCTCATATACGAAAACAATGTGGTGCACGTGGCTGCTGCCACTGTTTGAAGCGCGTAGAAATGCGATGTTGCCATTTTCGAAGGCCTTGACGACGACTGGGCCTGCAGCGTTTGGTAGCTTTCCATGAACCCAGAGGGGACCGAAAAATGTTCTCATCGTTTCGCTGCGCATACGGGTCAAAGCCTCGGCTACAGGGCATGTCGACCATGTAACGGCTGAGCTCACGGCTGAGGCAGATGCGCTGTATTCACGTCATCAGTGTCTTTCACGTTATTTTCCTCGACTCCTGCTGTGCGTTACAAACACTCCGGGAGGAGAGATGCAACTGGTTTGTGAAATTAACGCTATGCATGTGAGGGCACTATGGCATGGATGCGTTCTTTCAGCCGAGTGGTTGTGCCGATGTTGCGGCATCACGGGCCATGTAACCTTTGACCGGGTCACCGCAAAAGCCATACAACGCACTCCCCTACCCAAATTCCTTCTTGTCGGCAGGACGCTCACGCACCCGTTCACTCCGAATGGACAGCGAATGGAAAACGAATTAAAAAAAAAAGCGAATGGAAAGTCTGGGTAGTTAATCAAGCGTAGAGCCAGGGATGGAGCATGCGGGCATGCACTTATTGCATTGGCGAACTTGCAGTACACCCTTCAAATTAGCTGTTGACCCGCTATGCGCGCTTCGCAGGCGTTGAGGTCGCATTCGCCCGAGTTTCGAATTCCTGCTAGACTGTTTTATGGTGCCTGTGGGCTCTTCTCGGTGTCTAGTATGCGATTTCCAAGGCGATACTTCGCACGCCGTGCGCGTATGGAGAATCTCGTCGTGGGCAGCTCCTTAGATTCCTGGGACGGTCATGATATTTTGGGCTTCCCGAAAGTCTATGGGTCATCTAGCTCCATTTTGTGTACTCACTGTCTTGCGGCTACGCCTCTAACTTGTATTAAGCCACGCTCAACACGTTCAAACCCGGTTTAGGAATACACCGAGCAGTAGCGTACGCTCCTCGGGCCCCTAATCGGCCACAAAGTCGTCCATAGTCGCGCCGGCAGCTCATCAAACCCATCGCTGTGCGAATGTAAAAAAAGAAAATGTATTTTTAAAGAGAATATTTTATTGGGTGAGGTTCCGTGAATTTTAACAGCGGAGCTGTTGTAAAAGCCGTAAGTTCGTGGTTCCAGGGAAAAAAAATACCAAGAAAATGGTGAGCGCTCGTGAGCGCATGTCCCGCGGCGATCGCCGAGTCCACGGGTCGCGCAATGGCTTTAGCAAAAAAAAAGAAAAAAAAAGAAAAAAAAAACTTCACCACTGTTATCAAGTGCTTCCGCGTATGTAAGAGAGAGAGAGAGAGAGAGAGAGAGAGAGAGAGAGAGAGAGAGAGAGAGAGAGAGAGAGAGAAAACGTTTATTGAAACAACAGAGACAGGGTAAGGTAGAAAAGGAGTTAGGAGCTGTGGGCGGCCATCCTATTCCGGAAGGCCGCGTGCCGCGGCTGCCATCTTCGCCCGAGCGATCACGGCCGCCTGGTCTTCGAGCTGGAAGCTCTGCAACGCGCACTCCCACTGATCAAGGGTAGGGGATCTGGCTGGTGGAGGGTTGGTGGGGCACGTCCAGACGAGATGAGCTTTGTTGTTAGGCTCATCGCATTGGGGGCATTTAGGTGGGTAGTTAGTAGGAGAGATGTGGTGGAGATGGAGGTGATTGTACTACGTGTTGGTTTGAAGTCGGCGCCAAATGAGGGTGCCAGCGGTGGAAAGGGAAGGGTAAAAAAAAAGTTCTAGCGCTAATGCTAAAGGTGAAAAGACACCCTGCTTGGGAGACGTCACCGCGGTCGCCGCATTCTCTAGAAGCCATTATGGATAATTGGAGACATGGCTACGAGTGCGCCAATCCTCCCCGAGATGACTTGCGGATCCTGCCACCGCTTCCTGTAGTCAATGACGAAGAGCTGGTGGAACTCTACAATGCGAAGATGACTTTGCATCCACCACTCGCCGCGAAGAAGACGAAGACCTCTTCGATGCATATGACGACGATTAGTAGCACCGCAATATACGTGTATGCAAATAAACAATGATACTGAAACGTAACTATATGTGTCCGGCAACGCTCACTTACAACAGCTTCGCCATTCAAGACTTGCGCATGAGTGCGAGCTTCCCTAAATTATTTAGGGGCGAAGCCCCTTAGGGGCTCGGGCTGTCGGCGTCTCCTGTCGTCGTCGTTGTTTCATGTAGTCACGGTACTAAAACACCGGGACATTCGTTTTCTAATGCCTCGCGCTAGAACGTTTCACCTGGTGGGCAAAAACGAGTACTAAAAGAACACACCGCGACACCCGTCTTCCAACGCCTTGCGCTTGAACGCTTCGTGGTTGAAAGGCACGAGACTTTTACAGCAAAGCTGTATACCTCTACCCTTCCAACGGTTTAATCTCCGTGGGCAAAAATGCTAAGGCGCCAAGAATGCACTTATACACAGCGTGCTTCGACCCTCCCCAGGTTTCACGTTAGTGGAGACGGCCCGCGATTTTTTTTTATCTTCCTGTGCACGAGCCACAGCGCTTTGCGGCAAAGTCAACTTTATTGCGAACGCCCAGCAGAAAGCGGCTGTAGCTGTTGTTTTGTCACAACTTTCCCAAACACAATTATATGAAATTGGCCATTTAGACGACTGTCAGTACGCCGAGTTTCATTTACTTTTCAGTATTAGTTAGTTCACAGTGAAGCCGTGGATGCTACAGAATTCCCGTCAATGCATGGGTGTCAGAAGTGCGGTTACAGAAAATGGCTGCAACTCTTGTTTTAGCGAACCTATCCCGCAAGAAACTATGTGAGAGTGGGCCGCTTAGATGACTCTGTCATTACGGCGAATTTTATGTATTCACGGTGAACTTGTCAACGTTAAAGGATTCCCGTCTGCTGTCAGTACATGGGCTTCTCAAGGAGATAAATGTACAGGCCATGTTTGTCTGCTAAATAAAACTGTAGCCCTTCGAAGTTTCGTTACGAAATCACGAAGCCATACTCACTACCATTGCCAAATGACGAGGAAAATCAATAGGTGTAAATTCTCTAGCTGTGCGTGTTGTGTGTATTTTACTGCGGCATTGATGATCATCCGCCTTCACACGGAGTGGAACAGCCCCTACTTCTGTTACGGTGAGTGCGCTGTCGAAGCACCCTTTTTGTGGCGTCACTACGCTGTGCTGTTTTGGAAATGTATTGTTTTGTGACTGCGCTTTTTTAGCGCGTGCTGTGCTCCTAACCTCAATTCTAGCCATGCAAAGTAAAGATATCGGCCTTCCAGGCAGAAAGATACCCCAGCATGAAACTAGAAGCATGAAACAACTATTATAACCAATTTTGAGTGATTCGCCAAAAACTAAATGTTGGACTGTTAGGAAACGGACACGCCAATTCCTCGCCTCTTCCGCCTTTTCTTTTTAATTTTCTCGTGTATGCGACTTCGGTACTGTCATATGGAGCGATGTGTCAAATCGTCTGACGTAGGAAATTGCCAGTTAACCGAACACGAACGGCACAACATCCGAGGTGACGCCTTTGCTGGCGACAGCCACCTGAAGCGTCGCACCCAGATAGAATGATCCAGATTCTGAGCGCACGACATAGGCAGCACCTCACCTCATAGTCCACTCATCTGCTGAAGCCTAAAGCAAGAGTACCAACCACGGCACGGTCGATGGAACGCGGAAACCAGAGCACATGCGTCGGGCCCAGCCCGCTTAACGACCTAGCGGACAAGATTGCTCCGGGCGATCAGCGCTTTCGAGCGAACACTTCGGCGCCGTGTGTACGCGATACACCGCGCGCGAAGGAGCGACCGCACAGCGGAGACGCCTAGCGCGTCGCTATAAACAACCGCTGTTTCGCACCTCCTCCCCTCTGCCTCTGCGGCGGAGCACACCTACACAAGCGTACTTACTGTACGCACAGGTGCGTACACGTCGACGGAGCTCAGCCGTCCGTCTGCACAAAATGAGCCGACTTGCATTGTGCTCCTCCCCACCGGTTCGTGTCGGAAGTTTCGTGCATTATTTTCAAAGCTTAGAAGCGTCAACTGTTGCGCATCTTCCCCCTTCTCTACCTATACTCCTGGCGCCCAGACTACCTGCTAACGACGCAAGTCTCACTTCCTGGATAATTTCGGTGGAAATGACGTCCACCTAGGCTAGGGCACACGCCAAGGTACCAAACCACGCGGCAGGATACACGGTAACAACACAGCGGCCTTTTTTACGGTTACGGGAGACCTTGAGAATTCTCGTGAAGGCCTCGCTGACATAGGTTGCACACGACCGTCCCTCTAATTGGACCAGACGAGTCCAGGGGCCCTATTCTCGACTGCACAAATTGCCGGCATTTCGCCCATGTTTTTTTGCGTAAGCACGACGTAAGCAATCAGTGACGTGCTGCACCTATAGCTATGACGACATGCAGTGTAATTTGACGAGTCACTCATAAAGATCGCTACCAAGGTATCAAATATTATGCAAGAAAGGTATAAAACACTTGGCATGTACTATAAAATTCAGACGGTAGCTGAGGCTGACAAGAAAAACACATTTCTGGAGGTCAAATTTGGCGCCAACACCACAAGGCGATCGAGTAACGTTGATCCAAAAGCGAGCGAAAGGCGGATGTCGAGCTAAAGAACATCACACAATTTTTTTACCGCATCTATTTATTTCTTTCAATCACTTTTATTAACATAGTTGGGCTCTCTCCTTCAATGCAAGCTTTGTTGCGTTATCACCTTCCCTGCCGGCCACCGCCGCCCACGCCATCGTCTGCTGCTATGTTACAAGTTTATGGCGTGATCACAGAAAAAGACGGCCCGCGACCATCGCTTCTATGACACATAGAGCAGCGAAGCGCTACGCCTGATAACCGCGGAGCGCACCGATGTCGCCGATTCACTCGTTCGTCAAGCTCGACTGCAATCAGCGCTGTAATGAACTGAATAGTCACTTTTCATTGTTATTTTTCTCTTGAGTTCGATCATGTGGCCCAACAGCTTACTAGGACAAGTATGGACAAATGCCATGCATTGGGTTCTCTTTGTCACGGAGAGGCTTGTACTGCCCTCTTATGTTGCGGTTACGCCAAACAAATAATTTTTATTTCATTGCCAAACATAAAAGCAAAATACTGCATGTGTTTTGTATGTTCCATGATCGCTGACTTGGAAGCAGTTGAAATCATAATTTGTTTCGGTAGGAAACATGCTTTAAACAGCGCGCATGCGAAACTGCGCCTGCTGCAAATTGCCGCACATTTCGCGGCGCCGTAAGCCGGGGCAATATTTTGCCCCATTTTGTTTGTATTTTGCGACAAAAACAGCCGCCATTTTCAAGCTGTTACGTAGCATTACGTCACTTTTACGCAGGCTGAAGTTGCCAATGCATGACGTAATCGTTCCCGCCAACTGTTTAAATTACGTCACGCCTTCTCAGCCAATCACAGAGGGTGTGTGTATTACAAGCAGTCTTGTTGTTGAATAGCAAAGACAGGCTTACGTTGTCATGTCCGCTACATTTAGTCTGGTTTTTCATTGCCGGCCAAGAATTATGCGCCTTTAGTAACGAGAAATAAGGAAAACTTTAGAACTAGTGTCCGTAAACGACATGAAACGTCAAAATGACGACAGCACACACAACCGCTTTGTCAACCGGAAGCACGTGACCAAAATTGAAAGCCAATCAGAAAAGACTTCCGGAAAATTGCCTGAATTGCCGGCAATTTGTGCAGTCGAGAATAGGGCCCCAGAGCTTTGCTATGCGTTGCACTGAACTGCAGACGCGGCCTCTTCCTGCGAGCTTGTCTGCGGCCAGCTGCACGCAGGGTGATATGGCACGCGGCTATGGCGCACGCGTTCAATGGCCAGACTGGTACAACGTTTTGCTTTCTCTGTCTCTTGGCATCACTAAAGACGCTGCCGTTACCAAAGCGCGTCTGTCTGTTTGCCTCGATTATTTCGCAGTCGCTCCGCTCCACCTTACTCGCCATCTCATTCACCGGCGCCCTGAAGGCCGGTCTGCACGCATTATGGTTGCCCCTACCACGAACAGAGTGACGTCGTTGGTGTGATGTGCCGGCGGCCTCACTGGCCACCGAGAACAGACATGGTTGTTGTCTGTTGCTTATCATGCACCGCCTCGCACGGCGTTCACTGGAGCCTGAGTATTATGTCGTCTGTGAACCGTCCACGGACACTGAGCTGGTCCTTCGAGGTCGTCGCGTTTGCGTGCCTGTGTAGACGCACGCGTGTGGTTATGCGTGCGCGTACTCGTTACGGTTCTCGAGAACGGATGCAACCCTGGTTTCACACGGCGTGCCTACCAGCCAGGAAAAATTCTGCACTGAAGGGGTTAGACCCGTTCTACTACATAACGCGTTTTATTTATTTGCGAGTCCGGTTGTGCGATTATACACACTCGCACAACTTATGCAATGACGACGATCTGAGCATTTTCCAATACAGCCTTTGTACAGCTATCATTGTGCATTTTTGAAAACGAGCGGCGCCATTCCAATGCGTTGTGAGCGCGTTCTTTAGGCCAACTAGCTCAGCTGTTGACTTTGTTGGCAATTGAAGATTTGGAAACAATATTTCGAGGCTCGCTGCCGCACCTTGCACGAGGTGCTGCTGCAGCAGAACGGTACGGGATCCTTTATGAGTGCAGCCGTAAAACGTGCGCTTTGCTGTTTATTTGACCTTGTTCTCGAGCAGCCTACCTTAGTACGAACCAGAATACTATTGGCGAAAGACGCGTGCAACCGGAGATACATGTAATAGCGCTTACCAAACTCAGTGACGGGCTTCCATCATATATTTACCCAGTAGCTCGTGCCTTGCCTGATACCTGCCGCGCGCTAGGTGAAAGTCAACCGTGCGTCCCTTAGGTGGTTGCCATTAAGATTGAACTGCAGTGCGCCCTTTCCTTTCCATTCCGCACTATCCTCGCTGGTGCCGGGGTTACCTGGGAAGTGCAGAGCGTGATACTTGGCTATTTTCTATACATTTCACTGCCAGTTTCGCGAGGAGGCTTTTGAGTACCCGCATGACGCCGCGGCACGAACACGTCCATGACGGGGCGCCTCCTCACGGCCACAGTATACAAGTATACCAGCCGCTCTCCTGCACTGGTTCATCAAAATCTCGTGTGGGGACGCGCCTAAACACGCACAGACAGAAATCACCAAAAGCTATCAACGCCACCACACTAAAAAATTATTTCTCTGTGTCTGTTTTTTTTTTTTTTCCCTCTTTTGTCATGCCGCATAATTGCGAAACCCCAGGCCCTGTATACAGCTGCCTCGCTTGCCTCAGTACAAGCTTGACTGGATGCTTGAGCGGCGCTCCTAAAAACTTGGTGGTTCCAAACTTTCGGCATTTCGCTGAATCTTCCCTCGAAAGCCGTTTTACTGCATCAGCGGAGCTGCAAAATCGCTCAGATAATCGTCACACGCAGAATGAGGTTTGAGCATACAGGAGTACGTGACGATTCAAGTACACTACCCGTCTAATATTTTCCTACTGTTAGCCTTTGCAAATTTTGCGATAAAAAAATTCAGTGTTCACCAGTACCGTGAAGGTTATGCAAGGTGTCTGCGTGCTTAAAAACTGCGCTCGAGTTTTATTTGGGCATGGTTGTGGAACCCCGTTATCTGACAGTAAGTATGCATTGAAGCCAAATATGAACAATATGCTCTCCAACACGATCTAATTAAATGCCATATTGCCAACGTCGAACAAGGCCTCTCATTTGAGTAGACCACGTGATACGTACTCAATCGGCACATACTTTTTTCAGTGATTGTGTGGGATATCTTATACATCTGGGGATGAGGTGCAGTTGCTACAGATTTCGTTCCGTTCAGGGACAGCCCGCTGCTCAATGTCAGGCCTTGAAAACCTTTCAAAGAACGTCTTTCTATATGTAGGTTACACATTTGTGCAGTGGTGGATTAAGACTAAAATGATATAACTTCCTTCATAAAGGTAACCTACATCGTTACTTTGCTAAAATGCATGCCGGCCTAACCCACCTGCACCCGTGGTAGTTAGTCTTAATCTGTTCTTATCCACGAGCGATGCATTTAGTGAAGCTCCTGATTAGCCGCTTGACAAGGAGTCTGCCCTGATGGGCTGCCTTTCCTTACTGCTGCCGCTTTGTTTGCAGCTTTGTTTGTTTAATTGTCACAATTCCGCAGGTATAGTCGCAAATGTACCCGCAAACTTTGGCCATGCTTTCTCTCTAGGCTATCAAAAGCACTCGGCCTGCCACTCACTTGAATTTATTTGAACGACTTCCATCCCGCCGGTAAAGTCACTCCTCTATACGCGACAACCGTCTGGCCGGGTGCCTGTCGGCAGCTCTTCACTCCGCGTCGCTTTGCGCGCAAGCCCCCGAGGTCCAACCTTCGGGTTACAAATCGGGCCACACCAGGAGCAGCGCGCACTGCAGTATGCTGTCTTCCCTTCTTTCGCGGAGACTTTCTAGTGTCCGAGTGGGTAACTTTGCAGAAACAACGACCAGGAGTCGCTACTTTGTGCACTACTGCAAAGGTATGTGTACGCACACCGTATACTTTGGGAGATGAGGGGAAAACAGCTGCCGGAACTCCTTGACAGTATAGCTCTAACAAGAAAGGGGAGACAGAGTGCGGAGATGCGGAAGACCGTGCGAGATTCTCGGAGCACACAGGACGATGCGGACTTGCTTTCCTGCGGCCGTAATGGTGTACAGGAAATTGCAAATCACAGTGATCGCCCACCGTGGCCGACAGTGATGTCACTGCTTCACTACGCTGCTGCGGCTTCAACTGGTTGCATGCGCGCTCGTCTGGTTGCATGCGCGCTCGTCCGCATGCAAAGAGCTGCCCGGGTCCTTCGAAAGAATAGAATGGAACGACCACAACTGCAGGTTCGCCGCTCACGACCTTTGGCCGGACGTTGCTGCACTGCTGTGGAGACTCTGTCACGATGGCGGCCAAAGTGTTCACCTTAGTTCTTTCTTTTCCGTGCCAATTATCTGGCCTTACTTCCTTCCATCCAGCTACCGAGTGTGACTGTATAGCGCAGCCGTCCGCGATGCACGAGACCCACTCTTGACTGGTCTCCTTTGTGGAGGTTTATTTCTTTTTTGCCTTCGGGGTGATCTGAGGGGCGAAAAGGCCCTCCCACCGGGATTTCACCCGGCGGGCGTGTTTTTCTTCCATTTCTTTCTTTCGTTCTTTCAAAAATCTGTGTTTGTTTCAAGGATAATAAATCCCATCCCACATTCCCCCCTTTGCTTTCCTTGGCTTTTTTGACTGTCATATAACTATATATATATATATATATATATATATATATATATATATATATATATATATATATATATGTAACATGGGCATAGTGTTATAGATATGTACACCTTCATGCGTGCGTGCGTGGGTGTGTGGGTGTGTGTGGTGTGTGTGTGTGGGGAGGGGGGGGGCGAGGGGGAGTTTAAACCAAGAGAGAGGTATGTACATAATCCCTCTCATCGACGGCCTTTGAAGGCTTGTAATAACTTTTAAAGGCGTTATGGCTACTGAATACTGTAATTTATACTCCTCACTTCCGGAATTATAAAAGCAACCTGAAAGGTGCGCTGACCACCATTACAAACATTACAGAATGATCTCTTGGGGATCCGGTAATTGGGTGTAAGCAAGGATATGCCCCTTTGGAACCGTAAACATAGTAGAACCGTTTTATAAATGCGATGATTTGCATACATTAACCTTTTATCTTAAACCCAGACCTATCAAGAAAAATTTGTACAAACTTCAACCACTTGCGTACTAATATAGTTTCAAGAGTTGCAGTCCACAGAGATTTCGCCTGATGGCTTGCAGCAATGGAAACATTAGTGGTAAAATACACTGAGCATGACGCTAAAAATACGAACAGGTTTTACGTTTTGACTCTAATTTTTCTAGAAAATTTTGCAAAACACCTGCACTCTTTCGAGCAATTGATCGTGAAGTTAACAAGACGTCCCAAAAAGCTTCACACGCAGGTCACGTTTGTTATGGCACAAATAAGAGGTTTAAAATGATATTATATGCCGTGACAAGTTAGTCGCCAAATTTGCTCATCCGGAACTTATAATTCGCCATTCACGTGCATTGCAACGAGGCGAATCGACGGAGGCTTTTGGGAGTAGTGGTCATTACGACCACCACGACTGGCCGTTTGTGTTGTGAAAAAGGATAGCTATGGGATTTTTGGGGGGAGGGGGGGGGGAGCTGGGGATTCCAGTAATGCTTTCCGCATTAAAATAGCAGCTCCCGCATCACTTGTGATTTTTCTGCATGACCAGATTGTTAACGGGTTAAGGATGGCAGGCACGCTATGCGAGTACAGCGACGTGTCAAGGGCCAGAAAGGCCGGGAGAGAGAAAAACCTCTTCCCGTTCGCACGCCCCGCAGCTGGTGGGGGAAAAGCGGATTTCCTTCAAAGAGTTCGCTTAACTTCTGCCACGGTGGCTGGTTACGGCAGCGGTTACACCTGGCTAGCTTTCCCCAGACTAGTCGGGGAGGGGGACGCCGTGTACAAAGCGGAGCGGAATCAAGCAATGAACGTTTTAGTAATCCCCAACATAATCTCGCGTTCACTTTCCTTTTGTTTTAAATGCAGAGCATTTTAGTAACTCACGATGTCACCCGCGTTGGCGTCCGTAGTCCGCATCACTACGTAGTCCGCACCCTACACTATATAAAGAAATCATACCTTCCGGCGCCAGGTTTCGATCCCACGACTCTGCGGGCGGAACGCAAGGTACACGGCACTTTACCGACTGCTCCACGGAGCCGACACAGAATGGAAGGTTACGCACGCCCTTATATCCTTGACTCATTCAACCGTCGGCCACGGGGTGCGCCCCTCCCCCGCGTCCTCCTCGCCTTCTCTCCGCTCGCAACACCCTCTCTCGCCGCGTTCGGTTCGCGTTCATGTGGTGGCGCGATTTCGGCGCTATAACACTCTCTCGCGAAGGGCATTGGATTGGATTCGATTGGATTGGATTGGATTGGCTTGGCTTTTTCTACTTCAACGAAGAGCTGATCGTACGGCGGACGCATTTTTGGAAGTATACAGGGTAGGCTATTCAACAAGCGATGAAATGTGTCGTTGGAAGAGTGTGGTATGTGATAAGGCCCTCTGATTTCAGTTTCTGGTTTATTCTGCAGGCTCCCTGTGCCATATGACGATATTTCGACGAAGCATTTAGTCTCGGACGCGGATTATATTGTAAGCCCGTCTCCGCGCTGCTCGCAGAGGATATATGTAGCAAAGGAAGGTCTGCGGGCGCGCACCTCACGACAAGACGACTCTGTCGTGTGCTGATCCCCGAATATAATTATGCATTGTCCATCGTACGTTTGTTGAATATTCCCGAAATTAACACAGACTGGCTTGTAAATGGTGGTGATCAATATCTGAGGTATAATATTGGCAAACGTAACTGGTGTGCTGTCAGGTATGAGTGCTCCGCTGATTATGTAAGCGCACAAAACCGATTTAAATCGTAGTGTATAGCCGTAGCATGAACATCTGAGGAACCGGTGGTTACGGAGACACGGCTAGTAAATTCAGGTCAGTGTAACTACAATCGGCTCCATCATACGCCGATTCCGCGACGCTGCTCTGTGACACACACCTGGCGCTTATACAGACCGAAAATACCACACTAAGATCGCGTCGGAAACATTTACACTCTCGTAAACACACCCCATTTGCAAACAGAGTGACTGCTCCACACAAACATGAATTTCAAACGCCCACAAACGGTAAATCTCAGTCGTGAACGTGCCGCAAAAGCAGCGGCGGCACTGGGGAGCGGGGCGCGGACTCCCGCGCCTGCTTTCAAAACGGGCCGCTAGGGGGATTTCAGTGGCGCCCCTACAGGCCGCGCTCGAGGCGTATACGCGACAACCGTCTGGCCGGGTGCCTGTCGGCAGCTCTTCACTCCGCGTCGCTTTGCGCGCAAGCCCCCGAGGTCCAACCTTCGGGTTACAAATCGGGCCACACCAGGAGCAGCGCGCACTGCAGTATGCTGTCTTCCCATCTTTCGCGGAGACTTTCTAGTGTCCGAGTGGGTAACTTTGCAGAAACAACGACGAGGAGTCGCTACTTTGTGCACTACTGCAAAGGTATGTGTACGCACACCGTATACTTTGGGAGATGAGGGGAAAACAGCTGCCGGAACTCCTTGACAGTATAGCTCTAACAAGAAAGGGGAGACAGAGTGCGGAGATGCGGAAGACCGTGCGAGATTCTCGGAGCACACAGGACGATGCGGACTTGCTTTCCTGCGGCCGTAATGGTGTACAGGAAATTGCAAATCACAGTGATC